>VMDR010017472.1:0-20074 GCA_007922815.1 Macrotus californicus
CACTCATGTCTTGTTAGTCAAATTCCCTTGCTGGGTTTTACTCATTTATAAACGTGTATTTATGTTACACAACAGTTTCTCTTTTTAAATTTAACCGCACGCTTCCCAGCCTCACGCCAGGACTAACTGCATTTGGAGATGGGTCCTGCATTCTAACCATGAACTGCTTTGTCCAGTTTATCACAAAATATATCCGTTTCCTTGACAGTGTGTTTATGTCTGGGGGTCCAGTTGTTCAGAACTTTTCTGTCCAACAACCCAAAAACATAGTCAACAGAATGTTTTGGAGCATGATAAAAGCATTCATTGAAATGTTTCCCAATGGCACACAGAATGTGAAGGATAAAAGGGACATTTAAAGGTCTAGTTCATATCCAGTCCCAGCAAAACTGCCCCTAAGTCACTTTGAGATATTTGAGCTTACAATCAACACTGTCTAGTCTACAACATTGGATTGAATAAAGATAACAACTTAAGAGCAAATTTTCTTTACACCCATATATAAAAATATTGCTGGAAGCCAATATGGCTTTTTTCATCCTTCTGTTTAACTTAACTTTTTTTTAATATCAACTATTTTTTAATGTCTTTTATTGTAAGTACACAAGCCACAACTTAAGCAATTGGTAGTTATATTAGAATAATTCACATTTTGACTCTTAGAACAACCTGTTCTACAAGTAAAAGTGGTGGAAAAATTCCTGGTTACCTAGTGGTACAGAAGATTGACACCTCTCTTCTGCTCCCCCAGGTATAGGCCGTCTGTGTGCGGTTTGAGGACCTGCAGGGGTTTTACGTACCTGGCTCCTCCTCTGACTTCAAGATCCCTTTCTTCTCTGCATCTCATCTTTCTTCACCTTTACCACTCATTTTTCTTTTCTCTCTTTCCACTTTTTTTTCTCTGCCCAGCTTCTAACTCGGGTCTTCCTATATACCTTGTATTATATCTGGGTCCTGTTAAGATGCTCAGAGGTAAATAAATTCTGGAACCTCTATGATAGTCTATCATTTAATTTTGTTCAATGTGTTCTTAAAGTGACAGTTCTAAATTTCTACAATTTGTTATGTTCAACAAATATAAGACCACTGTCTTACTATCTGCAAAATTAAGTGCCGTGCTCATGCGGAATAAGTGGAATCAAAGCGGCAGAAAATGGAGAGAAACTTCGCAATAGCAAAGAGCATCTTGGCAGCATGAGATTTAAATACTCACTTAGGTTACTATCATAATTTGCTTAAAATTCTTTTACAACTATTATGGAAGAGAAAAAACTCATTTTTTCCACCTAATAAATTTAGGCTTTAAATTTGCTTATTGGAAGAAATTAGTACTTTTAGCCCTGTCATTATTTGTCATTTAAGCCTACTAACTCTCACACTGAATTCTTCAAAAAGGGATAAAACAAGGAGTTATCAATTTGATTTATTAATTTTATTTTTCTAATGTATCAAGATGTGATAGTCTTTAAAAAACAGAGATGCACCTACTGATTGAACTAAAAATAAAACACTGTCATATTTTATTTGCAGATAAACTTTGCGAGGTTTTGTGCCCATGAAAATTGTTCTGCTGATTTGCAGGTTTCTGCGAAATTTGGATTTTTGAAGTAAGTGCAGTTACTCTTTGTTATTCATCAAGATGGGATAATGGGTATGCATGTGGGTTTCAGAGAGAAAAGATCTAAGAACTGATACTTGGGGGTGGCAGCATCTAAAGAACTGAAAACGGACAACACTCTCCTGAGAGAGATTAAGTGATCTGTTCATCATTTACATAAGTATGCACTTAAAAATTGCAACTTTTTGAAGGAATGAGATTATGAGCATGAATGCTTTATGAAGCATGTTTTAATCTTTCATTGGTAACTGAGAAGATATTTCAGTATTTAACTGTGGCCTTGGTCATCATCATTAGAATTGTAGTTGTATTTCAAACATTTGTCAGTGCCTCTTAATAGAGTTTTTTTTAAGATTTTATTTAGTTAGTTAGTTTTAAAGAGACAGGAAGGGAAAGAGAAAGAAAGGGAGAGAAATATCAATGTGTGGTTGCCCCTCATGTGTCCCCTACTGAGTACCTGGCCTGCAACCCAGGCATGTGCCCTGAGCGTGAATCAAACCAACGACCCTTTGGTTTGCAGCCTGCGCTCAATCCACTGAGCTACGCCAACCAGGGCCTCTTAATAGAGTTTTGATGGCAAAATGAGCTAACATTTACTACATCATGCTTAGTTTGCTACCCAGAAAAATGATCACATCATTCAGACAAATGTCTAGAACAAAGAAATTCTTCAACATTTATGACACATTTGAAAGAGAATAAACCACCTTGTTCTTCTAAATTCACAGAAGGGGAAACAGTAAAAAGAAAACGTATGTAACGTGCTTAGAAAATTGCCTAGCAAATAGTAAACACTAGGTAAATGTTGACTGCTGTTATTACTTTATTATGGGAAATAAACCATTGTAATTTTGTCATGTCTAGTTCCCCCAGATTGAAACTGTTTTGCATATCACAGGGAAGCTGTGGGCATGAGCACTAGAGGGACGGAATGCACAGTTCATGTTGAGGGATGACTGTGTATGGGAAATGGAGGAGGAGAGGGAGGCATCAGTGACGAGGCAAGAAAATGGGAAACTATATTGTGAGTAAGTCTATGAAGGAAGCAAGTTTAAATTGGGGCATGTTGAATTTGGTGGGACTTTTGTATGCCGCTCTCTGATTGAAAATCTAGTTCAGAATTACTGTGGAATCCCTGCGTGGTGAAATGTCCATTTCACAGAGAAAAGAACTGACGGTTAACACGTGGGGGGATAGTTTTACTTAAAGAGCTTAGGAAAAATAGGGAGTCCCTGTAGGAGAATGAAAAGAACCACGAGGAGAATCGAGTGCACTGTGAAATGGCCAATATAAAAACCAGAAACTTCATATTGTAAGACTTTGTAGTGAAACGAGATGGCGTAATGACTGAGGAAAGGTCATGGGAGTTGGCATTTAAAATGTGACTTGTGGGTAAAAAAAGGATGTCAGTGGCAAATTTTAAGATAGAAATTTCAATGCAGTAGTAGCGGAATGACAGTGTAAGTGCTTAAGGAAAAAAAATGTACTGGAAACAAGTGGATTTATCACATGTTATTTATTTAATAATGCGAAGGTAGGGAAAAGAATGAATTGGAGAGAAAATTTTTCTACTTATATTCAGGGGCCAGGTTTCGTCCCTCTTTAAGCCATCCTCTGAGCAGTTGACAGCTGCTCACTCCCTCTTTTGAGCGTCTGTTGCTTTGACGCTCATGGTGTGGTCCTACTCCCTTCTCTTTCTGTAGTCCCCCTTTCTCAGTTGTTTTTGGAGGGTCCTTGATTTTGGCTCTGTCGATGCCCCAAAAGGTTTTCTCACCCCTTTCTCACACTCCCATAGTTTTTGGATAATTTTACCTACAACTGTGATCTCACCTGGCCTACCTACACTGCCAGTGCCCAAATCAGCGTCTCTGAGTTCCACATCCACACCTCCTTTGTCTATTGGACCTGTCCTCTTGGGTGCCCAGTCACTCTCCACCAATGATGTCACAACAGTTAGTTACCAAAACCAACAACCTGGAGCTCAGTCTGCATTCTTCTCCCTTTCTTATCCCTGACATTCAATAAATTACTAAGTTCTGAAATGTCACCACCTAAATGTATGTCTTTTGTCCACCATAATTCTCTGTCTCTGCCACTATTGCTCTAAACCAGGCACTCAATATTCTACCTAGACCACCAGGCTTTCCAGCTTTTTGAGCCACTGGCCTCTCCCTTTGCATGCTAATTCCTCTACCATGATGTCTCCAGAGGGAGCTTTCTCACATGCACCTCTGATAACAGCGCTTCAATGGCTCATTAGAACTTTAAACTCTGAATTCCTTAGCATCCTTTCTCACCAATTCCATTGATGGCAGACTACCTATAGTTGCTTGGCCACACCATGCTTTCCTAAGCCTCTCTATTGTTTCACTTCTTGATTTCACTTCTCCAACTTATCTACTTGATTAACTTTTATGTATCCTGTAAATGTCAGCTGTTTCCTAGGTGAAGTCCCTTTTGTCTCCAGGTACCTAACCCTCTGGCCTCCTGGACCCCTCGGCCCACTGCCCTTGCACTCACTTCCGCTCTCACACCACCCTGTGAGACCCTCACAGGCAGGGTCCTGTCTTTTCATTTTTGTGTTGCCAGTGCCTAAAACAGTGTCTGCAACTCTGTGGGTGACGAATGGATGTCTGCTGACGCTGGAACAAGGTTCTAAAGAAAACAGCATATAATGGGATCAGATTCAGGTGGGGGAGGTAGCCTTAGAAATGAAAAGAAAGACCTTCAACATGGTCCTTCATCTTGAGCTAAGCAGCAGTGAAAAGACGTTTGACGTTGGTTAAGAAATACAGTGTGGAAGGAAATAAAATGTAAAGAATTCATGGATAGCCAGGATATAAAAGCATGTTCGTATTTGGAAAGTGAGGGCCTTTAGGATGAGTTTGGGAACTTGAAAGGCATGGGGAAAGATTCACAATAGTTGTTATGACGAATGGGATAGGAAGTCAACTAGGAATGAGTAAAAAGGTTGACAAACAGAGCTGAGTACCCCACTGGGTGGGACCACATATGGCAGAGAATAAATTAATTCTTTTCACTTAGGCAATGCCAGAATAGCCTTGAGCATCCACTGTTGAGAGCCAAGAAGCCCTAACCTATTTGATTAATAATTGGATTTTAGCCTTAAATTATCCAGATTGGCTACTCAGCTAGTCCAAAATCAGTGACTGCTAACTGTTTTGTGTCCCAGCCAGCAATGTGGTGCCTTTGTTGCTATGTGAGTTGCTAAGTTTATAACCTTCCCATTTGTGTATTTATTTTCTCTCTAAAATGCTTAGTTTTCCTGGTGGTTTTGCTGTCCTGGGCCTTTGACACGTAGAGGTGTGTGAGGGAAAGCTTATCTAAGCTACAGATAAGTAGTGTTCTTACTTCCTTAAATCAGAAATCCCCACTGTCACCTTGGTCATCTTTCATTGCAGTCCCTCTGGCCTGTGAGAAAACGGAACATCGAAATTGCTACAAAAATATTACTAAGAATGCTTCTTTCCTGAATAATGAAAATACATTTTCTTGAATTACGATATTGAATTATACAATTGAATTATTATTTTTTTCATTATATATTTTCTTGCAGTAAGCTATTACATTATCTACTTTGCATTTTTTAATTTTAATTTGAAGTGATACTATTTCTTGTCACCTAAATATCAAGTCCATTGTGATTTTAAATGGCAGGCGACTGCCCGGTGAGGCAGGGTTTCTCAGCGTGAGGCCTCTGAGTCAGTTTCCTGAGAATCACCTGGAGTGCTTGATAGAAATGCAGGTTCCTAGGCCCCAGGCCATCCAAACCAGAAACTTTGGGGACCAGGCCAGAAGTGTTTATTACTAACAGGGCTCCCAGGGTTTCTTGTCACACCAAAATCCGAGAACACATGTGGCAGTGGTTAAGAGTTTCAGACTTGAAATGAAACTAACCTGACTCACGTTCTGATCTGCCCTTTACTAGTTGCACGACCTTTTTAGAGAAGCCTTTTAACTCCTATAAACCCCTTTTGTCATTGATAAGGAGGTAAAATAGTACCTACTTTATAAAAGATGTTTTAAAGATAAAATGTGATAATGCAGGCCGAGTGCAGAGCACAAAACCTACACATGAATCTCTGATAAAAGTTGTTATTTTGATAAATTGTGGTTGGGATATGTATAGATTATGGTAAAAAAAAAAAAAACCCCGACAAAAAACCCTTTTTAGTTTGGCTATAACATGAAATGTCGCCAGTGAATTGTAAACATTTTCTGTACGTGGTCTAGTTATTTGTCCCGACTTTGTCTTTGCATCCCCAAATGCTGCCGAGCCCGACTGTGTCAGCAGGCCTGCATTGTAGGAGGTCACGAATGCCAGCGTAAAATGCAAGCCCCGCATCTTTTGCATCAATTTGGAAAGTTACAGGTGATTTCTACCTGGGAAATGGTAACTTATTTCAGGAATTGTCTAATGAGGACTCTCCTAATCAATTTTTTCGGCCTGCAGTGAAGGATTCTGACAGAGTGCTTTGCATTTTTAGTAAATTATACTGTGTCAGACAAATGTATGCCTGTCTCACATAGGTGTCCTCTCTCTTCTCTGTAATAATAGGCAAATTGTGACCATATGTTCTAGTATTCTCTCGCCCATCACTCCACTGGAGCTAATGGTATTTATGTGCCCAGAGCTACAAACCTGCTTTAGGTAAATGCATTTACTCAGTTAAGAACATGAGTTTCTGAAGACTGCAATTTAATGCACTGCCAAAAGCAAACTAAGCAGTGCTCAGGCACTCTGTCTCATGTTTTCATTAAGTTGAGGTTTTCTTCTGAATGTCTAAATTCTCAGGAGAATAAATCATATTCAAATGGACTTACACTGCACAATGAAGGTGGACAAATATGTCTTTATCAAGATTACAAATATAAGAGCAAGTGTTAGTCATTACACAGGTAGTTTGAAATCCAGTTCTTCAGTCGTGCTTCCAGGGTAGGAGATGATGTGGGCTTCTCCAGAACAATTGCTTTTACATCAGTTAGGAATGCCTTGAACTGCAAGTAACAGAATACCTGACTAACGGTGACTTAAATGATAATGGGATTTAATTATTTAGCATACTAGGCAGTGGGTAGGAGGCATAGCAGGTTTATGGAGCACCTACCAAAATCTCTCCAGTTCCCTTGGCTTTTCCCTCATGGTCACTGGCTGGCTGGCTGCAGCAGCACCAGGGATCCCAGGAAAAAAAAAGGGTAGGGGACAGGACCAAAATTCTATGTCCTCCTGAGGCTGCCTCTCCAGGAAGGCCAGTGCCTTAGCAGACTTCTTTCTTATGCTGATTAACCAGACCTGTATCTCACACTCATCCTGCACCCAGCAAGGCTGAAGAATGGATGCGGTCTTAGAATTCATTTCCTGAGCTGGGGCCTTGTCTTCTGCAGTATCAAGGGGATGCTGCCTAAGGCTTCAATGATCCGTGGTTCTGTGAGCAGCTCACAAGGGCAGTCACTGCTGGGTAGACAGCAAGCAATTGTCAGCATTGGCCACTATACTGTTAGCCCATAAAAGGACTAGCCTAACAAAATTGTCCGTTTTAAAAATGCAGGTAGTAGGGATATACAGGCTGGGCAAAAGTAGGTTTACAGTTGTTCGTGTAGATAGAGACATGGAGGTTATAGTTATCACAGTAGTTTTATTAACTCTGTGTTTTGTGTACTCACAACAGTAAACCCACTTTTGCCCACCGTGTGTGCCTCCCTGATCACACAGAGGTTGGAGAGGATGAATTATAGGCCTTGTACCCTAAAACACGCTATTTCCTAGTTCAGCCTTCAAATCTGTGTTCTGCTGTATTCTCCTAGACTTCAGTGAGTTTGCCTTTGTTCAATAAAATCTTCTTAAATGTCAGATAACTGATGTATTCCAATAGATAAGAATTTTCCAGTATCTTTCCCCCTGAAGTCAGTAGTGAAAATAAATAATTTATCTGGGCTTGCAGGCCACTTGCTGCAGGCTACATTTTGTCAAATAAGTGACTCACGTATCTTGACACAGGTACATATCAGCTTACATTGTATTTTATCCCAGCATCTTTTCAAAGAATTAGCTATGAAGCACTGATTCATATTATCAAGGCAAAGTACATTCCTTATACTGAGACCTGGGGAGCATTTCTTGCAAAATAAAACAGTATCATTCATTCAAGAAAGACATAGAGCCTTGGTGCAAAAATACATCGTTTTTCTATTTTGTTCCTCTTTCACTTATTAAGTTACGATTCTGTATGTACCCAGTACCTCAACTCGTTTAAATTACATGGATTCTAGGCTATTTTGTAAATTTCAAGTCTGCATTATGCATGCTTTAATGAAGAATGAACTATGATTCATGGGGAAAGCTCTGGTCCAGCCTTGTCGCACTTCCAGATGTGCACCTGGTCCTTTATTATGTCTCCTGTTCCAAGCTGGTGGGCATCTTTCTGGTGGCACTCTGTTAATGAATCAAGATAGAGTACGATGTATGTCTTTTTTAAAAGAGGAGAACTGTAATTATGATTATGTAGCAAAGTAGGTTAAAAATGGAAAATAAAGCAGGAGCCTAGCTGCTGAAATGTGAACATTGTGTTTCCCTTTAATTTGCCGTTGTCTTGGAACCTGGCTGTTTATGCGATGCTTTCACCTTCTGTTGCTTGTCTAAGTGCCAGCTTCTTTCCCAAAGGTGTTCAGTGACTAATGCTTTGGTTACATGCCAGAATATTTTATAAATGTCTATTCCTAGGCAGCTCTTCTACAAGTCTTAATTAAGCTTTAATGTCAAGCTGAAGTTTACTTTTAGAACCTCCTAGGCTCCTTTCGTTGTAACATGATTATGGAACAGTAGGGGGAATGCAGGCCAGCCATGTTCCTGCACATTTCTTCTCTGCTGTCTCACACAGTGCCACCAAGCAGGTGCACACTTATGTGACACAGAGGCCTACAACACAGTAATGAGTAAATCATAGCCATTCCCTAAAACCGGATCAGAATTTTCCACCCTGAGATGACAGCCATGGCCGAGTGACTGCTTTATTAGCTGTGACCTGTCCTTCCTGAAACATCCGACTTCTCAAACCCAGGGATCAGACGCTAGAGAGGCTGCATATGGGCATGTTCTTCATTCCTTTCTCCTTGATGTCTCAGGCACCAAGCAAGGGATTATGAGGACAGGAGAGTCGTTTTCTGTAATGCTGTATCCTAAGCTGTTTGAAGTGAGCCTCTATTGTCGGAATAATGCAGAGTAGATTTTAAATAGAGTAATATTATTTTGTATGCTTATTTTGAAACCGATTAAACTTACTCATTAGATTGCTCTATGGCAGAAGCTGGCCAACTTTGTCCATAAAGGAACAGATAGTAAATATCTCAGGCTTTGTGGGGCAGCCCTCTCTCAGCTACTCAACTCTCTGGCGTCTGCATGGAAAAGCAGCCACAGATGAAGGAGCATGGCTGTGTTCCATTAAACCTTTACTTACAAAACCAAGCAGAGGTCCGAACTGGGCCTTCAGGCAGTAGTATTTGAACACCAACTTTGGGGTATGCTTGCTTTTTATATGACAATTCTGTCGTACTTCTTTATTTTTGGTTATTTAAATATAGTTCTTTATATCAATGCTGTTATTTAAATAAAGTTTTGTTAGTATAACTTAAGCAGGTTGCTAAAATGAGCCAAAATTGAGGGATGTTAAGGAATTCATCCTGTGTAAAAACCCATAAGGGAATGCTCATAGGCAGTTCCAACAGAATTACATTTGCTTGTATTGACAATGGCTGGACTTTTCCCAGACAGACCTCGTATATATTTTTGAACACTAACTGTGTTGGTAGGGCCTGAGAAAATGGGATAATCGTGACCCAACATCTTCTCTCCAGGAGAACTAGTGATAAGAAAAACCATGCCATGTGAAAATTTTGCATTACGGGGGGTGCCCAGTGTGCTTAGGGTAAGAGAGAAGCTACACCTCACACCGTTAGGAAGCTGCTAGGTGAAGGGGGTTAGCAGTGAGTCTTAGAAGAACTCCTAAGACTTGGAGAAGTTAGCTAGATGCATGAAGAGGGAAGACATGAAAAGGAGATAGCTTGAAGTCAGATAAGATACAAAACACCATGGTGTGTCTGGGTGACTGTGGGCAGTGTGGCTAAAACAAAGAGATGAATTGGGAGATGGAAAGCTGGGCGGGGCCCGCCCCTGAAGGCCTCAGGGCCACGCTGATGAACTGGAAGCCTGTTGTGCATGCACAGGAGGGTATTAAGCAGGCATGTGATGCCATCAAGTTTGCTCCCTGGAAAAGGACCCTCTTTTGTTTTGTGAAACTGGATTGGAGAAGGAGGACTTGAGAAATCTGTCAAGGGTGTAATTCAAGCTAACTAAGGTTCAATGGTGAAATTTTCAGACCATTTTTGAAATTTTATTTTTCAGTTACAGTTGACATCAGTATCCCATTACATTCACTTCAGGTGTACAGCATAGCGGTTATACAATCATAATTCACAAAGTGATTTCCCTGATATTTCATTTAAAAAACAGTGAAATCAGACCTCTATTAATAGAAAGTTTTTTGTTTATTCAGTCAACCTAAATCAGCAGAATAATAGAAAAACAAAAAGCAACATGCCTGTACTCCCTGGCCAAAATGACTCACTGCCCTGGGTTCCCAGAGCCTTCGTTCATAACTGTTTCCCATGTATTTACAGTATTTGTTTACGTTTTTAAACAGCTTTACTGTGTAAACTCTACAAAGGTGGGGTTTAGGGGAAAAAAAACTTTTTTGTGTCAGGGAGTCACGATCATAGTACCTGGTTTATTATACAGGGCTTGTTGGTTATACTCAGTTCGTAACTCATGAATCTTCAAGTAATGCATAAAAACAAATTTTGAAACTTGCTCTTAAATTGTCCTTAAATACCCTTTGTCTTAAATTATTTCACAGTTAACTATTAAATGTCTACTCTGTGTTTAGCATTTCCAGAGGTAGTTTATTTAAACACGAATCTTGTACATGGATGTTTGTTAGAATGGTACACTGAAAACATTATTAAAGAAACCTCCTAAACTCTAGAGTGCTAGGCGAAAGTTTCGTTTGCCTTTCATCTCATATTTTGCTTTGGGTCACATTCTTCTCTGCTTGACCTACTTTTTCTGAATTCTTGGGTATCTATGAACCACCTGTCTTTCAGGAAAGTTTATAGAATCATGCCGTAACAAAGGTTTTCTTTAGCATTTGGCTCTTGTAACTCTCGTTGATTGGGAGAATGGGCTGTGTAGGTGCAGAGATTTGCATTTGCTTTGAGACTTCACAACATTCTAGTTCTGAGGGACCTTGAATAAGTTTTTTTAAGCCTCAGGTTCCTCATATATAAATGTGTTGTTCTGAGGGTTGCACGGAATGGCGTGACCCAAATCTTCACTGAGTGGTAGTTATTACAGATGAGGTGACTGAGGCTCAAAACTGTTAAGCAAGCCTTCCACCCAGGAGAACCGGGGCCAGAGCCAGAACTTGGCACCACCCATACGTCTAGATCTGCAGCTTTCTTCTCCTTCCAGTTCACAGGGCAGTGCAGCGTTTCTTCGGTCTGTTCCTTTGGTCTCATTACTGATAGAGGTGACCAGCCTGTCCTAAGAAATGAATTCGATGCTAACAGATTTTAGTTGGATTCACTTGCTGGGGATAGCCATGCTCACTTCCACCAAAACATCTATTTTGGTGGAAATACTCTCTGTTCTCCTTTTGTTTCAGTTCCCCTCATTACCCCCTACAGTTTGGGCTGCAGGTAGTTTAATGTCTTTTCAAAAATAAAGAAAAGGAAAGAAAGGGAGATGGGTTGTCAGGAACATGTATAAAGGACACATAGACAAAACCCAAGGCAGGTAGGGTCAAGGGTGGGAAGTGGGGATGGCTGGGCAGGTAGTGGTGGGGAGAAAACAGAGACAACTGTACTTGAGCAACAATAAAAAATGTGGAAAAAAAAGTAAAATAATTTGAAATACAAATATTGCAAAATAATGAGGAAAATATTAAAATTATAGAAGCAGAAAAGTATAACAGAAAGCGGACTAGTTTAATTATAGCTAATTAAAGTGTTTTCTTGGGTTAATAGCTGAACAAATTTATCTGAAATATGGGAAATGGAGCTCTTTTAAAATTAGATTTGCATCAACTTTCATGTGGTCCTTTCCCTCTGGTTGTTTTTTCAAATTAATATTTTTACGTTCGAGATAAATAAATGAAGAGAGAGGATTTTTGTTTCCCAAATAAGAACTAAGTAATATTACTTAACTTCAGGCCGCACGAGAACAAAACCTACCTCGCTGTTGGAGGTATGAAGACATTAACGCTGAACGTGTCCTTGTTTAATGCTGGAGATGATGCGTATGGGACAACCCTGCATGTCCAGCTGCCTGCCGGTCTTTACTTCATTAAGATTTTAGATCTGGTAAGTATTGCGAACCTCACAGCATGAGACTACATAATGTTTTACTTAACTTTTAAAAGATGTAAATGGTGTAATTCACTTCATCAATTTGAGGTCTAAATATCTGAGGTTTCTTTAGACTTACCTCTTGGGCTTCCGGTGATTTCAAGACCCCTTCCATGCTCCTGATCGAAATGACAAGTTCCTTGGGATCTGACTGAGATCAAAAGAGTCAGCTTCCCACTTATAAGAAATAATTGTTCAGTTATTCAAGCAAGCTGCTTGGGTGCCATTGCCTTTCTCACTAGTACATCTTTCTGGTGCTCGATGCTGCTCCTTTTGGTCGGGTCCCTGCACAAGCAATGTTGGTTCTCCCTGATGGGCTCCCAGAGTTACCACTCTGCATTTGAAGTTCATCCACCCAGTCTTGTTCCCAAAGGACCTCCAACATGGTAGAACCAGCAATCCACAGATCCAAAATCCTGGTGCCAACCAGATTGTGGCAAGTTCCTCCTTCCCTGGAAGGGTTTGAGGCACCTGGAGAACTTTTCTTACCACTGTGCCTCAGTCATGAGCACTAAAATCCACCAGTGGGGTAGTGCTAAGGTTGACTTTCAAAGACAAAAGCCTCAATTGCTTTCTCCTTTGATGCTTCTGTTTCTTAGCAAGTTTACCCAGGTATCTTCCAGAGACCATGTCCTCACATGAAGGAAGGGCCTTTGACCTCTCACAAAAATCTAGTACCACCTTTCTCTAGCAGGGGTGTCCAACCTTTTGGTGTCTCTGGGCTACATTGGAAGAAGAGCTGTCTTGGGCCACACATTAAATACACAAACACTAATGAAAACTGATGACCAAAAAAAAACAGGTTTTATTTACGATTTTGTGTTGGGCCATATTAATAGCCATCCTGGGCCTCATGCAGCTCATGGGCCATGGGTTGGACACCCCATGTGAGTACTAAAGGCCTATTTGAAATAGAAGGAAAACTCAAATATTCAAGGAAATACCTATTTATACAAATACATATAGAACTGTTTATTTCCCTGAAATATTTGAATACATGTGTGTGTATACTATTGTGATTCCAATTATTGCAATTATATACCTTAAACACATTCTCACATCCCACACAGAAGAGGGATATGAAACATAGATGTTATGAATTCCTTGCCTCCCAATTTTGCAAGGAACTGAGCCTTGAATTAAATGGGGGATACACAAGGATGGATGAAAGGCACAAGCCCAGAAAATATTCTGTGGAGAATTTACATGAATATTAGAATATGCCTGTATACTTATATACATATTTATATCATTCATTTATACTTCTATTTACTCCAAAAATAGTTGTCTAGGAAAGTAAATTCAAGGATGATGTTTTGTTTTGTCTTTTCAAAAACCATCCATAAATATCAGTTACAAACGTCTTGTTCCCTTTTCTACCTCAACCTCTCTGTTTGCTTGTTTTTAAAACGTTTTAGGAAGAGCAGCAAATACACTGTGAGGTCACAGACAGCTCTGGTGCCGTAAAACTCGACTGCAGTGTTGGCTATATATATGTAGATCGTCTCTCAAGGGTAAGCAGTTAGCATTTATAATTTTTGTTTACTAGCATGAATATGAAATTTTTCTATCTTTCCTTTGTTTACTCTGCACACAAATGCATAATTCATTATTATTATTTTGTTGCATAGGGTAAATAGCTAAGTGATAAAATAAAACCCAAACCAACTGGGCTTGAGATCTTTGAGATTCTATTTATATTCTTGGCAATGTTCACTGTAAAAGGGGGGGCCACATATTTATGTCAAGATGGGCACGTGAGTGTGTCAATCAGAATTCTGCTCTCACCCTTCTCCAACACTCCCCTCACCCCTTCGCCCCCACCCCAGGTGGTCCTATCTGCCAGGCATGTTACCTCTGCTATACAAAAAGGTGTGTCTGGCAAGAGTCCTCACTCAAGTTGTTAAAGCATCTCTAATTTTGTCAGTCTGGACCCGCCTGTCTACATTCAGAGGAGGCTTTGTCTCTGAATGTCACTTGTGGAAATGCTGGTGCTTTAGAATTGCCATAAACCCAACAGCTTCCCTGTAGCTCGCTGCCCGAGTGAGGGATAGCTTATGTTCCAGAACATAGTTCCAAATCTGCATTCCTCAGGGTATAAACTATTAAGAAATTAAAATTCAGATGATAAAAAAGTGCATTTTAGATTATTTTTTTAAGTGAGCTTTCCTTCTCTGTGTTTTACAGGTAAATGTTAGCTTCCTCCTGGATGTGAGCTCCCTCAGCCGAGCAGAAGAGGATCTCAACATCACAGTGCACGCCGCCTGGTACATTCCATGGTGGAAAGAATCATGTGCTAGAGGAAACAGACCCCTGACTTTTTCTGGAGGGGACCTTAGGGGAACCATGCAGTTGTGTTCCATTGTCTTCAGGAGAAAGCTTCTCTTACATGATCTGACAAAAAAACCTTTAGCCAGCATAGAAGAAAGGAACAGTGTAAATAACAAGAGTAAATTTCTGCCAACCCTGTCATAAAAATTTCTTGCTGTCATGTCCATTTCATCCCCACTCCCCCAAAAGCATTATTTGAACCAACCTCTAAGTTTATTAGGCATATGTGGTATATAATTAGTTCTCTCTAAAGAGGACTTTTATGCCCGATGGGTTCTAACAGGGTGTTTTCTCTTTGCTTCTGTAGTGAAAACGAAGGGCAAATGGACCATCGGAAAGGTAACAAAGTGACTTTGGCAGTACCTCTGAGGTATGACGTCATGCTAAATGCTCACGGGTAAGTAGATGTTGATGCCTCCTTTACAGTCGAGAGCTGATTATAGATCCATGGGTGTGTACATTGCTAGTCAAAGCCATGTTTTTTCAAAAAATGTGTTTAAGATTCTGCGCTGTTTCTCTCTCAACAATGACCTCAGCGTTGTGGTCCCTTGCCCAGCTGCTCATTATTCTGATCCATCCTATAATTGTCACGGAGACCACGTCAAACGAGTGCCCACCTGGAGGAGATGTCTTACTGAAAGAGCCTGATAATCCTCCAGGGAGCCATGCCTAGCCTTCCAGTTGCACGCAGCGCAGGCCAGGACCCCAGGAGCTGGGCAGTGCACAATCTGCTTGATCACACTCAATGGCCGTGGCGAGTGTGAAGTTTAAAGAATCACAAGCTTGACCAGATCACTGCACTCTAGAACCTGTATCAACCTATGGCAAATGGGACACCCTATAGCCAACTCTCGCACAGCTGAGTCCTTTTCCGCTCTTTATACTTGTGAATTAGTCTCTCACCCACAGTCCGAGGGCCAGTATTCGCTGATTCCTCTTAATTTAGTAACTGTTTATGTGGTTCTGCCTATAATCCAAGGAGCACATTTATAAAGAATGAAAAAAAAGTATTAAGAAAACCTTTAATGATTTTATTGGAAATTATTTAGGCTTTAATTTTGTTGAAAAACACATTTTTAAAGCAATTGAAGAGTAAATACAGAACAGACAAATGAGCTTTTCTTGTATCTCAAAGTATAAACTATCCCCAATCATTTTTAACCACCCATAAAGATGGCACATAATTATGTAAAAATAAAATATCAGTGTCTGAAGCTAGTGGCATTGAGTATCAAATTTGTGAGAATTCACAAGCAGGGGATAAAGGCGGCCATTCAAGAGCAAGGAGGACCTAATAAAAAGTCAGTGGGAGGCAGAGAAAAGTAATTGCATGTTTTCTGGTTTTGAATGTTGTCTTGCCTGCCCTCCTTGACTTTCCTGTAACTATTACCCTCCCTTTTTTCATTAGCCACATCTTATGTTGAGCAAGGACTGGTCTGTAATGATTAAGCTGCCTAATCTATGTTTGAATCTTTCTAATTTCCTTCCGGTGTCGTGGGTTACCTGATTTGTATTTCCTCATATAGCTGACTCATATGAGCAACTTGTGAAGTCAGGTTTCCCCAGAAAAGTATTTCCTGAAGTTCACTCCTGACCATACTTATGTATGATCACAGGTGAAAGAGTAATAACTTTGTACTTGAACAAAGTTTTACTGTATTTACTGGTGTTTGAATTGTTCCCCAGACCTGGGGGTCATTACAATAGCAGCAGGAATGGACGGATGGGAAGAAACAACTCAAAAATAAGTAAAGGAGACTGAAGTGTAGAGGGGGTATTGGAGTCCTAGAAAAAGCTAGGAATTTATCTCACATTTGCCAGATTTACATAAATCAGTAGAATGAACCAGGCAGTGTTGGGAAGGCAAACAAAGGACACTGGTGGGAAGAGATATTGTCACCCAAGTCAGAGTACATGGCTTTCTAGCTTCATTACATTTTTACTAAAATTATTATCTTACCAGAAACCAAAAGGATTCTATTGTGCTTAAGGGGGCACCTACAGTCTGAATTATAGCGTATTTAAGAAGCACTTAAGAGATATGCTATAATCCAGACTGTAGAGAAAGATTGCTTAGAACACTTCATCAAAAAGACAGCTAACCAAGTTCAAGCAGGGCTGTACAGATCTCGGGGGGAGACACGGCTTGCGATTGTGGGCACCCTTGCACCTAGCACAACCTGGCACCCGGTACATGCCCAATGTGCACTTTGTAAATAAATGAATGAGACTGTAACGCTGAAAAAAAGACATTACATTTGACTTTGTTTCTGTCAGGCTTGTAAACCCGACTTCTTTCGTGTATGGATCAAAGGAGGACTCTGAGCCTGAAACGTGCATGGCAGAGAAAGTGAACTTCACTTTCCACGTAAGGAACGCTGTTTGTGAGATGGTCCTGTCAGAACCCAGCCGGACTCTAGAAGGCTTCTTTATTAATTTGTAATTAGTAGTTAAATATTTCCTAAGTTATAGTGGCGTGACTGGGACTGGACATACTTTCAGTCTGTAGGTTTGATGAGTCCCTTCAAGTGTGCATGAATGTGCTCTTGGAGGTCTGGATGTGAGTAGGCGGGTAAATATTGTCGGGTAGAATGACTGTTTGCAGGCCTCAGAAAGACCTTGTCTGAAGGTCTGGGCACTGCTGGTTACCCATTGTGGACACTGCCTTTGCAATGCCCTGTGCTTGCGGGGCCTAGCGATCACCTGTCCTAAAGCGAAGGACACCCTTTCTTCATCTTATGCCTTCAAAAGGTCATTGCGAGTCTGTGAGTCGTGCTGTTTCATTCAGGGGTTGTGGCACATCCCTTTTCTAATTTATTGTATTGTAGTGAAGGTTTTATAGTGAAGCTCTCAGGAGGCAATATTTTGGCTTACTTTCCTTTTACGGGGATCTGCAATCCCCAAATTTATCAGCAATAATGAAACATCATCCCCTTTTGCATTATTTTTTTTAAAACTTGTATTTTTTCTAAAACCCAATAAACTAAATCTTTCTGATTTTCGGAGTGCATCACATAATTACCCTGAGTTAAAATACATTTTATTCACTCACTGCTATCCCCTCTGCCCAGAGCGATCCTGTGAAAGCATCATAGGGTTTAGAATTAGACCTGGGTTTTGGTCCCAGTTCTTGTCACTTTCTAACATTCATCTTAGACATATTGTTGACTAACACCTCAGCATTTTCTTGAGCTGGAAAATAACTGTCACCTCACCTCATGGGATAGTTATGAGGTGAGGTGACATGGCTGATCGTGGCTTTTGTAGATACATAATGTACCATACTGTTGTGGTCTCTTTCTTTAGACTATTTCTACAACAAAACACCTGCCTGGACATTCTGGTCTAATTAATATAAAAGGGAGAGAGCTGGGAATAAGGACTAAAGGTTGTAATTATTAGCAAACTTTTTTAAGTTCTCACTGTAAATATTCCGTGTCCCTTGCTGTGTACCTGCCAATGACAAACATCCAGCACCATGAATGTGGCATAAAACGTATGGGTTCACCTAAAAGCTCATCTGTATCTGTACTCACATTTATGAAAACATTTAAAAGTGGTTTAATTTTTTCCTTCTTACCAGGTAGTCAACACTGGCCATAGCATGGCTCCAAACGTTAGTATGGAAATAACGGTACCAAATTCTTTTACCCCCCGAAGTGATAAGTTGTTCAACATTTTGGATGTCCAGGTAAAAATGTGTTCCTTTCTTTATTGCAAGTACTACTGATAAAATGGAGTCTTCTGTTAACTTGTTTCAGTCACACTCACTCTAAGCTACGAGTTCATTCTGCATGCCGGGGGCACACCTTGAGCACTGTGCATGGCCTCAGAGCTGCAGGGTTACGGTGGGGCCCCTGCATTGGACTCACGCACTAACAGAATTCTGCTCTGCTATCTTAGGTTACTTTCTCTGTGATATAGGCCTCTGGAAGTAATTGAATTGGTAGAAATCTCCATAAAACTTGAGACCACTATTGGGAAAAAATAGTATTTCAGCCTTTTTTAAAGAATCGATATTCAAGTCACTACTTAAGAATAAATATTGCTTTTACTCTCCCAGTTTCAAGATAAGGAGTCAATAAAATAAACCTACTAAGTAGACTTGAGGTCTAATTTTTAAAAATTGTACTTGAATCCCAAATTTAGATGGTAGGACATGATGTTATAAATACATTGTTTTGTGTCTAAAGCCCAAGAAGCATTGAATGCCATGCTAGTGTTCGAAGTTCATTTTTCACATGGCCCTGGTTTCCACGAGGTAAAGGTCATTGGATCAGCTGAGGACTTGTAGCCAACCCTCTCAAATTTTGCTGGGTTTTTGTTAGTGTTTTTGCTGCAGTGATTTAATCTCTCCCAAATAAATCTGTTGAAAATATTTTTGCACTTTCAGAAGTAACTTGATATATGTTAGAAAAGGTAAGCAAGCATTTGGAAGTTTTAAAACCATGTAGCTTCTACTGTTGTTTTCCAGCGTTGAGTTATATTTTTCTTGCTTTCTCTCTTTTGTAGACTACTACAGGGGAATGCTATTTTGAAAATTATCAAAGAAAGTGTACATCAGATCAGGAAAAAGGTGCAATGAAGACCCTAACAGATATATTTACATTCTTGTCAAAGACTGATAAGAGGCTGTTGGTAAGTTTTGTTTTTTCCTGGTCATTTTTGCTTTTCAATGTACAGAACTGACACACTTAAAACCTAGCATCAGTGGGTGTGAGCTGTCGGGTGAGTGTGGGGAAGAAACAAGTTCAGGTCACATGCTTGCACAAGAGGAAGAGACGCAGCTGGAAACCTGATACAGACCCAGGGTTAAATATATACATTTTCATTATTTATCTAACAAATGCCCGTCTTTTTGCCAGCCATTCTTCCAGACTCTCTTCAACTGGGCAGACTTTGTGAAATGAAATTAATTTTGACTCTTTATTTTAGTGAATTTATGAAAAATTTTTTAAAAAACTGAGAAAGCAATGTTACCCTTCAAACTATCCAGGTTTTACAATGAACACAGAACCTCTAACTTAGCGAGATTCTGATTAGGAGTCTTTCTTTTAAGTCTATCCCAGAAGGTTAAGTTCACAAAAATAATGAAAACACATGCTGTCATTCAAATTCTTTTGTTTTTGTTGTAATTTATAAAACAAACCATTTCTGTGTAAAGGATTTTTAAATGTCACTAACAAAAGCAGAACTTTGATTCCATGTTTATAGCAAGGTAATTTTTATAAAGGCCACTAAGAACAGACGTTTTTTTCCACGTAAAATATTTTAGCCATCATTTTTTTAAATGTTGAAGTTTTAATGTAGCTTTTTTGTATTCTTTTCAAGTTCTGCATGGAACATGATCCACACTGTTTGAATTTCTTATGCAATTTTGGGAGAATGGAAAGTGGCAAAGAAGCCAGTGTTCACATTCAGCTGGAAGGCCGGCCGTCTCTCTTAGAAATGGTGAGTCTAACACACAGCAGCAGCTTTGTGAGGGGTCCCCATGGACGCGGCAAACTAGGTAAAGAGGATGGTGTGTAAGGAGGCCTTCAACAGACTAAAAAGGTATTAGTAAACATGAAATTTAGAGTGAAGCTTTAAAACTGTTTCCATTTACTACTTTAGCTGAATGCATTGTCTAAATGGCATGGGTTTAGT
>VMDR010017473.1:0-20075 GCA_007922815.1 Macrotus californicus
TATCCCTCTTATATCCTCTTTCCCCTCACAATCATCACACTGTTATCCATGTCCATGAGTCCTTTTTCCTTCTTTCTTGATCCCTCCGTACCCTAACATCTACACCCTCAGCTATCATCTTGCTCTCTATCTATGAGTCTGTCTCTATTTTGCTTCTTAGTTCAGTTTGTTCATTAGATTCCATAGATGAGGGAAATTATATAATATTTTTCTTTCTTGTACTGGCTTATTGTACTGGCTTCACTTAGCATAATGTTCTCCAGGTCCATACATGCTGTCACAAAGGGTAAAATTTTCTTTTTTACATCAAACAAAAAAGTTTTTGCACAGCAAAGGAAACCATCACAAAATAAAAAGACAACCCATGGAATGGGAGAATATATTCACCAATACATCTGACAAGGAGTTAATATTCAAAATTTACAAAGAACATACAAAACTCAAAACCAAAAAACAAACAACCCAATTTAAAAAATGAGCAAAGGACCTGAATAGACACTTATCCAAAGAGGACATACAGATGGCCAATAGATATATGAAAAGATGCTCAATGTCACTAATCATCAGAGAAATGCAAATTAAAACCACAGTGAGATATCACCTCACACCAATCAGAATGGCTGTCATCAATAAATCAAAAAACAAGTGCTGGCGAGCATGTAGAGAAAGAGGAACCCTTTTGCAATGTTGCTGGGAATGCAGACTGATGCAACCATGGTAGAAAGCAGAATGGAGGTACCTCAAAAATTAAAAATGAGTCTGCCTTTTGACCCAGCAATCCCACTTCTGTGAATATATCCAAAGAAACTCAAAACACTAATTTGAGAGAACATAAGCACCCCTATGTTCATTGTAGCGTTCTTTACGATCGCCAAGATACGGAAGCAGCCCAAGTGTCCATCAGTAGATGAGTGGATAAAACAACTATGGGACATTTACACAACGGAGTACCACTCACACATAAAAAAAGAAAGACTTCTTTTTTTCATTTCAGCATTGAAGAAAATAATGGATTTGTCCTATTGATACTTCATTGATCCTTATCAAGACAAACTGGTGTCCATGTATTGATAGCAAGTCAAATCACGTAAAGTAATTATCGGTTTTCAGATATTGTAATGACAAAAAGAAAACAAACCCACGAAATATGAATATTTTTTAATTATGATCATTTTAATAGTCAAAATACAAACCTCAGATGCTCCACTTGGAGTTCTAGAATCGACATGCATGTTGTCTTGATAAGGGGATTTCAGAGACCTACTTGAGGTTAGGTAATGGTTTTAAAGATGTTTCTTGAAGTAGGACATGGAGAGAAATTGGCAGTTTTCCATATCCCTTTGGCACATTTAGTGAAGCAAAGGGTTTCTCAGTGAATAAATCAGAAATATTTGTCATTTGAAACATTTAAGTCTGTGCCAGCTAATGAGGAAAGCTAGACTATTTGTCACAAAAAATATCTTGGAAAGATTGAACTTTCCTTTTTATCCCTTTATCTTTCAAGGTATGTAATATTATGCAATGATAACATGAATAGACATTAGGTACAAAATCCTAAGGGAGGCAAAGATATTGAAAGTCTGGTATTTTGATGCCTACATTCTTACAGCTTGAGTCAACTACTGCAGGCATAATTCTCAAATGGTTGAAGTTCTTTTTGGTATAAATTATCAATCGAGAAGGATTTGAAGAATGTGGGCAGATGAGTCTTCCTTTTACTTCAACTAGGTCAGGCCATGTTAGCAAGCCCTGCTGTTTAATTGCATTTGATTCTGGAAGAATGTTGAAAGGGAGGCTGTTGACTGTACACTGTGATTATAGAAAAAAATCCCCTTTAGCTATTCAATTTATATATATTTTTAAATATATGATTCAGGAGAGAAGGGAATCAGTGCAGTGTTGTGAGTATTCAGGAAAAAAAAAAGCTCTTGTATTTGATTTCAAGGAATTTACTGGAAGGGCCTTAACAGGAAAAGATGAATATTTGTTTTGCTTTTGCCTCTTGAAATCTTTTTGAAAAAGTGAAAATCTAAGAATTCTTGTTTTGCTGTGTGCTAAAGATATGTAGTAACACAAGAAATCAGATTGTTTTTTGAGTCAAACTCCAAACACTGGGCATGAAGCTACATGCCTGTGTGGTATACAGGCAGTGTTCATGTTTCAGAAAAAATATGTAGGTGCTTCTGCATAGCATGTATGTACTGCATATGTACTTCCTTGTGATTTGTGCCCACACAACTTCTGAAAAGCTTTCTCAATTCTACTATATTACATTTCCAATTTTTTGGCGTTCAAAAAAGTCTTTAAGACTGATCACTAGGAAAGAGGACAATGTCATTTTCCTCACTACTAACTCTTCATTCTGTTTTGCATCTATAGAGTATTCTATGCGAAAATCACTGTCATGTGTGTGTGAGAGAGAACTGGTAATACAGTCATGTCTGTAAATTATCTTATGCTGATCTATATACATTGCCATCGATGTAATGCAGGGACTGCTAATGAAAAAAATCCATGGCTCTAGGGCAAAGAAATACGAGATTCAGCCTCAGGTCTACTCATTCTGTGCAGCCTTATGCACATCACAGACTCACTAAAGCTTCATTCATTATGATTAAAATATGAAAAATAATATACAAACGCCTAGTTTTATGACAAATACCCATGGTAATAGATTATAAATTGTTTTGAAACTTTTTGCCAGGACTCTACAAATAAAAGTTATAATCAGCTTGGTTCCCATATTCATTTGCTAATATGTTGATATTTTTTGAAGTACCAGCTCTGCACCAGAAACTAGGAAATATTGGAAATATGAATTGCTGAACAGGCTGGACGCTGTCCCTGTCCTCACAAAGGTTCCAATCTAGTAAACAAGGTTGATATTGAATTAAGTAATTAAAATGTGATCAAAGGAAATCGCAGTATATAGTTGGAACATGTGATCAAGCATCATAATCTGCCTTGATGAATAGAAAGAGGCTATTTTCCCTTTTTAATCTATTTTTTTTAAGGCAAGAGAAAGGTGCTTATGCGGAGGCAGCCTTATTGCTGAGGGCCTTAGTATAAGAAAGATCATGTAGTCTTAGGAATATAAGAGAAGCTGTGAAAGAAAAAGCACAAAAAGGAATAAGAAGAATGAGTGTGCGAGACAGCAGTCAGGCCACAGGACATTATCATCCTGGGTAGGCCAGAGTGAAAAATTTGGACTTTGCCTAAAGTCAGAGGGGAGTCATTGAAGTATTTGTACCAAGAGGGTGACAACATAATATCTGTGTTTTTAAAAAGTCACTCCAGCTGCCCTGTGGAGGGAAAGCCATAGAAAGAGAGAAATGAGTATAAATGCAAGAGATAACAGTTTGAGCTATGTTGTTAAGCAGTTAAAAAGGTACAGGGAATAAGAAGCATAAATGGTAGGTAGAAGATAGACAGGGGGAGGATAAGAATAGTATAGGAAACATAGAAGCCAGAGTGCTCATTTATAGGACCCATGGTGATGAACTAAAGAGGGGGAGTGTGGGAGGAAGGGGTGTGCAGGGCGGAGGGGGGTGAGGGGAGGAGATGGGACAACTGTAATAGTATAATCAATAAAATATATTAAAAAAATAATCTTGGTTCAAGAAATGTCTAGGCTCTTTAACAGTTAGGACTTGGGACAGATGTGGGAAGTCAGCAAACTAGAGGAGCCAAGAACAGTGCCAAAGTTTTGATGTTGAGAAACCAGGTGAATGGGGTCGCCATTCACTGAGACCAAGAACGCAGGAGGAGGTGAAGGTCTGGGCAGAAGAGTAGTTGCTAACATTGTGAATGCTTAAAACCTGAAGACATAA
The DNA here is from genome assembly GCA_007922815.1 of Macrotus californicus. Classification (NCBI taxonomy): domain Eukaryota; kingdom Metazoa; phylum Chordata; class Mammalia; order Chiroptera; family Phyllostomidae; genus Macrotus; species Macrotus californicus. The sequence continues at coordinate 3,831 of VMDR010017473.1, forward strand.
TTTAAATGTTTTGTATGTACTCTGTCATTTTATAGATGACTAAACTGATAGAGTTAAAATAACGTGTGCAGAGTCACACAGCCAGGGAGTTAGCTCCATCATCTTGACCATCGTGATGAGCTCCATGCCTTTCAAGAGCGTCACTTTAAGTGTGGACAGTTACATTTGAGATGCCTATAACAGAGAAAGTGGAAATGATAAGCAAAATAAATCTGGGTAGAGATAGAAATATTTTTTACAAACATCCACTCATCAAAGTTGAATGTAGTAAGAGTTGCAGAAAGTGAATGAGACTGAAAAGGGAGAGAGTGTGTAATTAGGCAGGAACGGTCCTGGGGACTTGGGGAACTCTGATGCTATAAATCTCAGTCCTTGGTAGAGAAGATGGTACCTTCTCAAAAGACTGAAATGGAGGAAATGAAGTACAAGGATGCCGGTCGGAAGAGTGATGTCAGGGTAGCCAGCAAAAGGGAGTGTTTCCAAAAGATGTAGTTCTCTACCAAGTACTCCCAATAGGTCAAGTAATAAGGGGTTAAAAGAATGAAAGCAACTAAGGGAAACTTTCTTTTAAACATGGAAGTTAATCTCCCACCTTCCTTGTTTATCTATTCTTACAACCAAGATTCCACTAGATTAAAGGAATTTTAAAATACATATGATCCCACAGACAGAGAAAATAGGAAAGAAGACATCGAGAGATAAGAAACTTCAACAAATTTTGAGAAGACAGGGAATAGAGATATAGTTTATATTCATCTACATATAAAGTACATTATTAGCTACACAAGTGGATATGAAAATTTATTTATTTCATACACCTCTTTAGAGTTTTAAAGACAACAGGTAACAGGAAAGAACTGAAGAGACTCAGTACTGAAAATAGGAAAATTGACAGAATTTCTCTGCACACAGAACTGCATAGCTGTGCCCCAGACAGAAGGGGAGACTATTCTTTGGCTTGCTGCCAGATTATCCTGCAGTGAAACCTATTATGCATACAAAGCCTCCAATTAGCGTTTTAGAGCTTCACTCTTCAGTATTGAAGGACAGCCAGGGATCACCAGATTTTTTTTTAAATCCCTATCATGTAAGATAAAAACCTAAGTAAACGGAAAATAGGAGTCAAAAATAATGCAAGAAATGGGAGGAAAAGATTTGAAGTACATAGCTTTAAATATCTTCTGAGAGAACATGAACATGTTTTGGTCCCTGAAATACAAACCGGGCACTATGAAAGAGGAGCGTGCATTTAGGAAGCAACAAATAAGTTTGGAGAGTAAAAATGTGCTATTGGATATAGACAATAGAGTCAATGGATTTAGAAGATAATGTTGAGAAAGATCTCTCAAAAAGTAGAATAAAAAGGCACAGATATAAAAAATACAGGAGAAAAAATAGTCACAAGTGAGATCTATGAGGTAGGTCCTACATCCAGCTAATCAGGATTGCAGAAAAAGGGAAAATGAAAACAATGAAGATCAGGAAATTATAAGTTAAATAATAATAGAAAATGTGACATAATTGAAGGGTAAGTGTCTCCAAAGTGAAAAGGCCCATCAAATACCCAGTACAATGGAATTTTTAAAAAACACACATCAAGACATTTTGTCATGAAATTTCAAAAGACTGCAGACAAGATAAAAATTCAAAAATATTCTGGTGGAGGGGAATGTGGGTGTAAAACAGGATTTTGAGTAGTAATGGGACTGGATTTCCTAGCAACAATTTTAAAAACTAAAAATAATAAATTTAAAATCTCTTCAAATACAGAAGGAAAATTATTTCTGACCTGGAAGTATACATTCAGCCAAACTTTCAATTGCTTGTGGGTAAAATGAAACCATGTTCAGACTTTCAAAGTTCTCAAAAAATGTACCTACCATAGATGCTTTCTCAGTAAGTTATTAAATGGTATATTCCACCATTGGATGATATATCCCAACAAGTCTAGAAAGGAAAAAGACATAGGATCTAAGAGATAATAGATATAACACAATAAAGAAATGCAAAATTCACAGAATAATAGTGAAGAGACATTCCAGATGACAGATAATGTCAGGTCTAGAAAAGCAACCAACCCAGACAGGAGCAGGAAGATCCAGTGCTCCTGCAGGATTATTTCAGGGGAGGGGAGGATGATTAAAAATCAAATTACATGTGTTTAACTATGCCAAGGGGAAATAGTCAGGATATTAAAGTAGTGAGAGATACATAGAAAAACCAAGCAAAGAAAACAGCCAATTTTTAAAGAAACAAAAAGATGCACAAGAAATAAAATATGATTGAATTGCAGTGGTATATAATCATCATAAAATCAATACAATTAATTTAAAAATATAGCTATATCCATATAGATATATGTTAGAAGTATGTGAGAATTTATTAGAAAAACGATAAACTGCCATTTTGTACTAGAAACCTGTAACTGAAAAATCAAGACTAGCACCATAATCAAGTTATTTAGAAATTTACGGTAGAAAAAAGCTCTAAAAAGTTGAAAGTTATGTGTAGGGAGCATAAGTCAGGAACTAAAGAGATAGTCTATGAATTAGATACCAAAGTTATCAGTGGGTGGAGAGGATGTTCAAGAGCTGATAGATGAATGGTACGAGAAAGGACAGAGAGATGTTACTGCCAGGTAATGAGACCATCCAAGGACAGAGATTTTACAGGATGAGAGAAAAGTAATAGTTTTTTAGAGAGCAAGGAAGATAATTCCACTTTTCAACCCTAGCATGTTTAAGGTGTTTGAAAGTCATCATACTCCACTTGTAAAGCCTGGAAGTGAACCAAGTTGCAGTTGAGAGAGGGAATATTCAGTGAGAGACTGAGGCTCATTGAAGAGGTTGATCATGCTGTCAGGCATAATCTCAGAGTGCAGAGGGAGTAGAGGACAGAGAATTTGGGTCAGAGGAAAACTTTAGCATATTGTAGGGATGAGAGATGGGACAGAAAGGGTGATCGGAAGAGCCTACATTTTGGGTCAATGGAGGGCAAAACATTATAAATGAATTAAATTCCAAAAGTCTTGGTGGACAGTGAACACTCTGGCCAAAAGCTTCAGGTATAGACCTGGATATTGTTTTCTCTTGGTTCATAATAAAAATTTTGTGGTAGTAACAACAGATAGGTATCAAAAATAACCACGTTTTTCAGCACTAAAGGATAAGTGCAAGGTGCTGAGCAACAAAAAAAAAATTCTTACTCATCTGTGGGTCATCAAGGGAGACAGAGTATACGCCTTTGGTCGGCTCTGTGGCATCACAGTTGGGTGGTCAGTGTGGCTACTAGTGACTTGGATTAAAAACCTGGGAATCTCTTAAGACACACTCCTTTCCCCACGGCCTCCCCTTCCACCTCTCTTTTAGTCCGCCACCAACACTATGAATTGTGCTTCTTAAATAGCTTTCTCATTTATCACTCCTCTCCATCTTCACTGCTACTATTCTAGTCTAAGCCATCATCACTTACCTTTGCAACTGCAATAACCTCAACAACTATTTACTAGGTGCCTAAAAAATGGCAGATATTTACTAGATGCGTTTGTTGGTTGCTAATATATGCTAGATCCCACGTGGAGACATGAAAGTCACCAACCGATAATCAGGGTTGCTTCCATATCTCAGCTCTTGTACATAACACTGCAATAAATATAGGGATGTATATATATTTTTATATTAGTGTTTTGTATTTCTTCAGATATATTCCAGGAAGTGGAATTGCGGGATCTTAGGGTAGTTCTATTTTTAGTTTTTGAGGATCTTCACAGTTTTCCACAGTGGCTGCACCAATTTTCAACCCCACCAACAGTGCACAGGGTTTCCTTTTCTCCACATTCTCACCAACACTTGCTTGTGGATTTGTTGATAATAGTCATTCTGACAGGTGTGAGGTGATATCTCACTGTGGTTTTAATTTGCATTCCTCTGATGGTTAGTGACATTAAGCATCTTTTCATATGCCTGTTGGCTGTCTACATATCCTCTGTGGAGAACTGTCTGTTCTGGTCTTCTGCCCCTTTTTTAATTGGATAGTTTGTGTTTTGGGGCATCGAGTTGTATGAGCTCTTCATAAACTTTGTATATTAACTCCTTATTGGATATATCATTAGTGAGTGTCTTCTCCCATTCAGTAGGTTATCTTTTCATTTTGTTGATGGTTTCGTTGCTGTGCAGAAAATGTTTATTTTGATGGAGACTTTGGATTCTTTTAAACCTTGTGGTAATGTTGTCTGAGCGCATAGGAGCATGGAAGGTGCCTGTCACATGGAGATTTATCTTCTGCTTTTAGGGGAACAGAGCAGTCGGGGTTTTCTTCTTGTGGCATAATTTCTTAAGTAAATTTAATTCAAAATAATTAACATGCCATTTTGGGATATCTTGGGATTGTCTGTCCTTGGTCCCAACAGAACTCACTCATTATATAGGGAAATAGCACAATTAATTAGGAACACATGATTAGTGCTCTGGGAACTCAGAGGAAAACACTAGTCGTTATTCTTCCTGGGCAGACATTCACAGACATAGTGACCTTTTAGATAGAATGAAAAGTTTTTCAAGCGAACCATCAGTAGCTGATGTCATTGAGGCAAAGGGTCCCAAATATGTTCATTTATTCATTCATGCATTCATGTGTTTATTCTACCTTTGTTGTTGAATATCTACCATGTGTCAGGCACCAAGGCAAATGCAAAAAATGAACAAAATGCAGCGTCTACCTTCAAGGGGATTATAGTCTGTCGGAATAATGACATGAAAAGCAATAGATTTAATAAAGTCTCGTAGGTGCCATTATACAAGTCTGTACAAAGTTTATGGCATTCAGTCAGTTTAACCTAAAGACATGCCACAATGTCACAGGTTTCTACGGTGATTACAAGTTGTTTTTCCCATTAAAATCACAGGATTCATAAAGATAGGCCCTCATTCTGAAGCCTATATTCCAACTCTGATCTGTAGCTCCAACAGAATATAAGCTTCATAAAAACAGAGAATTTGCTCGATTCATCACTGTGTCCCAGTGCCTAGATCGGTGTCTCAAACAGAGAGGTTATTCAATGAATATTTGTTGACCAATAGAATAAATTTGTGTGTCAAAAAAAATGTCATAAACATTAGGGGTGAAACTTGAATAATTTTGCAGAAATTACAGGAAAATATTTTCCAACAATTTCTGGAGGTTTCTGTTCTGCACTGTTATTTGTGTAAAATTAAAAGCATATCACAGATCCATGTTTCAAATGAGAGTGAAATTATGGTAATAGCATTGCCCTGAATCAGGATATATTCTGCCCAGTTCTGTGTGATAATGGGAAGTTTTTAACCTCTCTAAATCCATTCCTTTTTTGTTAAATGAGAATAAAACTATCTCACGTACCTTGTAGGGTTGTTTAAGGATTAAATGATATAATGCATGGGCATGTCCAATATAAACTTTGAAGTACTATGTAATTATAAAATATATACCAACATTAAATTTCTAAGTTTTTAATGTTACAAGAATGCCCTCCGAAGGCGGTGGATTAAACCATTGTGTGTGTTTTTTTCCTGTTTTTCTCTAGTGCAGTGCCTGGAGATGACCACCAAACGGAAAATCCTCGGCCGTCTGGTGCCATGCCGATGTTTCCGAGGTGAAGAAGAGATCATCTCCGTTTTAGATTACTCCCACTGCAGTCTGCAGCAGGTGCCAAAAGAGGTCTTTACCTTCGAACGGACATTAGAGGAGCTTTATCTAGATGCCAATCAAATTGAAGAGCTACCCAAGGTAATTTTTGACAGCCTAAAATATACCCTGTAAATGAGTATTTCATAATTTCCAAAAATTTGCATAATGATAATGCTGACTACAGCCCTCTGTCCTGGTGATTAACAAATCACTCAAACTGGTATAAGTTTCCCCAATAGTCTAATTACCTTTTAATGCCATCTCCTTTGTAACCTCATGTGATATTTTAAGAACCAAACTCCATGGAAATCATCATTTTTTAGATTATGCCTTGTTATTTTAATTTAAAATGACCTCCACAGATTGGTAGGTTGAGATTGATAGCTTATTTTTTTTTAAAAAAAAGGAAAAATATGACACTGTTTCAGAACTGAAAATTTTGTATGTTGTATGTTCAGGTGGCATTGTTTTAAAACCTTAAATTATGTGGTTTAAGAAATACTTTTAACACACACACATGCAGTTAATACTAATCTGGAAAACATTTCTGGTATTTGAAATCTTTGATTATTAAAAATATCACTGAAATTATATGACATACAATTGATAAATACACTGTAGCAAAAATGTTTAACTAATATCAAACTTTGCACACACACACATACACAGAACCACTAAAACGTGCTGCTATGCAAAGAAAACGTCTCCTGTATCTTGTTCCCCATTGCAGAAAAGGTCAGTTAAAGCAGACAAAGGCCGCACAGCAGTGAGGTTCAACATCTAAACCACTAGACCCTAGTAATCACTTAAATAAGTGACTCAGTTTAACTAATCAGCATGGCATTTTCCTGTGAAAGATCCACACAACGGCTAAGAAGGGAAATATGTCATCCAATAGCCAGGAACTAGAAAAAGAATTTTTTTATAATAAAACTAAATTCTGTATCAAAATCTAAGTATAGCATGCTGATCAAAACAAATTATGATTCTTTTTATTTATGCTTATTAATTATGGTATTTATAAATACTTCAAAGGCAAGAGCTAGTTAATGTTTCCTTCAAAATCCAATGTGCTTCTTTTTTTAAAACCAAAGCGTATGGTGTCATCTTAGATCGTTGCTCAGGAGGGCTGGGTCAGGCCTAAAATTGTTTTGGCCAAACAGGTGATATCATCTGGGTTGCACATCAGGCAGAGGCCGCACTGAAACTGGCTTTCCTTTCTTCCACCAGACCGTGAGCTGCTTGAGGGCAGAAATGACATGTTATCCATCTTTGCCTCCCTGAACACATGCATGCATGGCAACTCCACACAAGGGCCACTCAGCTTGTTTGTTGTCTGCCAGGTGACACAATGCAGAGAGCTGCATGTGCTGTGTGAGTTATTAGCAAAACTACGTAAGGGGGAATAAACTATGTAAAAGTAAACCAGGTGCCACCTAGCTCTGATTTAGAAAAATAAGACAGCATTTTTGTAAGGAAGCCGAATCTAGGATTGCCAGATAAAAATAAAGGAACCCAGTGATATATGAATTTTAAACTAAAAACAGACAAGTTTAAAATATAATTATACTTCCAATATTCCATTGGATATGCTTATACTAAAAAAAGTTTGTTATTTACCTGAAATGTAAATTTAATTGAGTATCCTATATTTTTGTTTGCTAAATCTGGCAGCCCTAGGTCCATCTAGTCATTTAAAGTTCGTGCTAGATTCATCTGACAGATTCTGTAAGATAATAGTAAAATCATGATTAATTAATAAAACAATATTTATTTAATATTTGCTACACAGTATTTTAGGCTTTAGGGGAAGGATTGTAAGCAAAATAACAATTTTTAATCTCAATAATATGACAACCTGATTACAGAGAAAACAGAAGCATTAGAGGTAAATGCACAGTAATGTGTAATCAGAGCCAAAGAGCCAAATACTGTGGTAGAGCTTACGTATCGCAAAGAGTTCTATTCTTTGAGGAGAGGGGAGAGGCCTTGACCAAAAAGCAGAAAGCATAGATGTAAAAGTTTAGATGGTAGACATGGGAGGGAAGAAGGGAGGAACAGAGAGCTATGAAGAGTCTGGAGCTGATGGTGCACATTGGAGAGTTCCCACTATTTGTAGGTAGAGTAAGGAGTGTGGGAGGACCCAGGTCATGAAAAGCTGTCAGTCGCCATACAGCATTGTTTGACTGGATGCAGCAGGCAGATAGTGCCATTGGAGAGTTTTATCCATCAAGTCCGTCACTAGAAGCTTGAATAGGCTTGCGCTAACAGTAAAATAATGCAAGTGAACAAAAGACATTCCCAACATGTTAGGTGTGTACTACCCCCATGTATTAGGATTAAAAAGAAATTATTATCTTTTGTTATTGGTGTGCTTTACATATTTCAAAGATCTTTCACATAATTTCTCAAGGTTTCTATGAGCCCCCAAATTCAATTTTGTTGTTTTCATAAAGTGGCCCTCTAAGTTAGTTTCTTCTAAAGTATCTGCTAGTGAGCTATGATCTAAATTATCTGACGCTGGGATATATCATAATAATGCATCAACATATTTGTGCATTTTAAGGAAATGGGAAACTAAGAAACAAAAATAATGATGTATCAATAAGGGTTCATTATGTATATTTCAAGTAATAGAAGACCCAATCCTAGGTAACTTAAACAGGAAACAATTGATTGGCTCACGTAAGTGGAAGATCCATCAGGACAGGCTCCAGAGTTGGTATGTCTTTATTTGCCTTTTGTGGGATGAACTTTATTCTGAGGCTGGTTCCTCTCACGGTGGCAGACTGGCTGCAACAATTCTGGAGTTCGCTTTTATGACACCCAAAAAGAAGAATATCTGGCTCCTGGAAGCTCTCTTTTCCTGAGGACAGGAAAGTGTCTTCCCCAGAATTCCTCAAATAATTGGCCCTTAAGTGTCATTGGCCTTAATTGTGCCCTTGTTCATTGTTGATCCTGTCCCTTTGCTATGGGACCCACTGTGGCAAGAAAGACGGCGTCGTTATGACTGTGTTACATAATGTGGGCCACCTCGATGGAGCTGTGACTGTTGGCCACGATGCGAAGGGAAGGCGTGGAAGGACTGTCGAGGAGGTTACCACAGTGAACATTGCAAACAAAATGTTACAAAATCATTGCATGAGGGAAATTTTCTCTAAGGCAAAAATGATGTATAAAATTTTAATGACTTGTAGGCAAAGTATTAAGCCCTTCAGAGATTTAAATCATTAAAGTTAGATTAAACAACATTTTTTTGCCATCTTATTTTATAGTTTTCTTGGTATTCCTCCAGCATTGTTAACACAAAATGGCATGCCTTTTACAACTGATAGAAACCCACACAACTTATAATTTAGCACTTTTTGCTTGTTATTTTGAATTTGAAATTTAAAAATTATAGACAGAATAATAGGCCACAACAGGTATATATTATGTATCCTATATACAAAGTAGTATGGGAAGACAAATGTGAAAAAAAGCAGTAAGAGGAAAAACCGCAAAGAAATTTCTTCAAACGGAAGAACAACTTTTAAAAAGAAAATATAAATACTTTTAGAAAAGCCAAAAAATGTGATCACAGTTGAAAGACATGAAAAGTAAATTAGGCAGATGCGGTCAATTTAAACATACGTGAAAGAGGATTAGACTGAATCTAAAGTTCCACACTTTAAAAGCTTTCTCCACTTACAAGTTTTCATCCAACTCCAGAAGTATTTCAGAGATTAAGAACCTGAGCTTGGGACCCAAAAAATCCTGGAATTAGACCCTAGTACTTCTCCTTAGTTGGGAAGGTGTTTTATTTTCTGGAAGCCTCACTATCTTCATTAGCAAAACTGGGAAAATAATAGCTCCACTCTTGTAATTAGATAGATGATGGACGGATAGATAGGATATTGGGTGATATAATGCATGTGGAATACCTGAAATATAAAAACATTTAATAATTGGTATTCATCATTCTCTTATCATCCTGACCGTCAGTCAAACGAATGTAGGACTTTGTAACTTCTCCTAATAGTTCTGGAGACTGACTCTCCAACAAAAATGGCATGACTTCATCTCTATCTGAAAGCTACAAAGACAGCTTTAAGGAAATCAATCCCCTGCCCACGATGGGTAATAGGTTTTGACCCTAACAGCCACACCAGCGCATTTGCAATAATACCACCACTTCTCCAGAGAATTTCTTTGATTCACAGAATCACAATATTATATTGTTTTTGAGTACAGCACACCTTGGAGATTATTTTATTTAGCCTGTATTATTACTAATAAGTAAATCCAGGCTAGAAAAGGCAATTAACTTTCCTCAGGCCACATGGGATGTTACATTCTCTCCAAAACTGTTACAGAAGGCTATGCATAGGCTAGGATGCAGTAGGTTCCGCTATAGTAACAAGTCGAAATCTCAGTGGAAAACTGAATAGTTTTACTTTGAATCCCATGAGAGTTCACAGGAACCCAAAGCTAACAGCTAGTTCAGCTTCCCACTCAGTGCAGAAATAGCTACTTATCATTTGTATTGCAGCAGTCATCCAACATCTTCACGAACATTTCTATTAAGGAAAGAAATCACCAAATAAAAAAGCAGATCGTTGCATTACTAGAAAGTTCCGGTTGTGAGAAAGTCCTGCAATGGTTGGTAACGTTTCTCCAGGTCCATCCCTCCATTCATCTGACATCTGGCTAGGTACTGAGGGTCATAGCAGGATTATTAAGGCATTCCTTCCCTGGACCAGGAACAATGCTGCTGGCATTACTGCCTTGATCTGTGAAATATTTTAAAGGAATTCATACAGTTTGCCTTAGAGTTCTTTTTTCCAGAACTAGTTTTGAAGTTTTTTGACCATTTTCAAGGACATGCTTTCTAAATGTGTTTTCATCATCTTGGTGACTTTCCTCGGGGCCCATTCTAGTTTTTGGCTTGGTCTATCAAATTAAATATGATCCCAAGTAGAAGTACCCAACAAAGAAATAAACAAAATGTAGTGAATTCTGCCCAGAGGTCAGAGTTGGAGATGGATTTAAGAAGTCATCCTCCTAGATGTGAGAATTAAAACAAGGAGATAAAATAGTATCCCTTATAGAGAAAGGAAGAAGAAAATTGCAGAGAAATAAATGTTCAAATTTATAAAGCAATGATAGTATGAACTTATCCCAGAACTTGCTGGAAGTTACTTGTGTTTTCCCCAGCAGTCACTGCAACTTTGTGTACAGGGGTAAACTCTGGAAATTCTACTCCGCTCATGAACCCAAAAGACTCTCTGGTGAGACAAATGTGGATTTCAACTGATTTTTATCCAGTTCTACCGGAAAAAAAGATATAGTCCTTACTATGTACCGCTTTCAAAGCTAACTCTAGTTGTTGCCAGTCTTTCATGACATTTTAAATTAAGGTCATGAGCACTTCACTTGCAGAGACCTCAAATGAGTTGTCACAATATATGAGGAAGGAGAGGCTCTAACTTCTATTAGAGTTTCATGAAAGACTCAGAGGGTCAAAACACAAGTGAGATGTGTGGAGGTCATACAGATATTTTAAAATAATTATCTGGAAAGCCAAAGAAATGAATATTAATTTGAATGTTAAGCTATTTGTTCTTCAAACTTGCTCATTTTGGGGAGGCATATCGATAATATCTCCATTTGGGCCTTGGTTTGGGTACTGGAAAGGACCCAGCTTGCAGTGACTCTGTCCCAGGTCTGCCTGCAGGGAGTGGGACTGGACTTCGTGTAGGAAAGACTTCACAACATGAGTGCAGGTGATTTTGAGAGTACATTTATTAAGGCTGGGACGGGGAAACGAAGGAAGGACATAGGGTAGAAGAAGTAACAGGAGAAAGCCTCGGTGGTGCCTTGCTTTGGCTCCCTAGAAAAGTTACAGGAAAGCAGTGAGCCAAGGTAGGGTTGCTGTTAGCTCACCTGGAAGTCAGAGAAAAATGGGCCCCTGGAGACAAGACCAGGGGTAAGCCCAGGTCCAGCTGACACCTCCCACTGCTCTCCTGGCTGCAAGTCTGCTTGGGACCTTTGGAGTTGAGGAGGAAATAGAAAGTTCATGCCAGAGGAGGGGCATGGGTATGCTCTAGAGTGAGCCCATGCTGAGTATTTGTCATGGGGGCTTGTATCTTTTTTTTTTTCCTGTGAGTAAAAATGTTAGGGGAGAGTTTAGCAGAATATTCATCAGCTTTCCAGGTGCATTTTTTATATGCTAATGTGTCAAAATGAGTGCAAAGAGGGGTTTGGGGATATTCTTTGGTCTGCTATACTGTTTTACTTTTATCTTGGGTCTGTCTGGCTTTTAATGGGGTTTTTGTTATTTGTTCCTCTGATTTCATCTGTCCTTGAGTTTAGCTGGCACAAATGACATTAACTGAGTCTCTGTTCTCTATCTCCCAGACCAGGGAGATTTAAGCTACATCCTTGGTTAGGGCAGATACATCCTTGCAATTCACCAGCTGGCTGTAAGTTGCTCAAACTGTTTGGCCTTGTTTAATTTTCCTGTCTCAGTTTCCCCATTCCACTTGCCCAGGAATTTTCCTAGCTTCTTACTCTCCTGCCTCAGTTTTGCCTCAGCATGACCCAAATCAGCAGATCCCACTCTTCTGGATTACAAAATCCAACAAAGTATGGGAACTGACATTCTCTTGCTCTTGCTGAATAAATGTTTTAAAAGTCTCATACAAGACTTTTACTATTTTACTGTAAAAACATATTTTAACAGTCAAATGTGGAAAACACTCATAAACACCAAATACATGGTACTCCTTCACAAGTAAAGATCGGCAGTGAGGAAAGAAGGGAAGGGTCTAGTCAAGGACCCATGGGCATGGACAACAGGGTGGGGATTGTCTCTGGGAGTGGGGGTGGGCAGGGCAAAGGAAAGCAATGGGGGAAAAGCTGGGACATCTGTAATAGGACAACAATAAAATAAAAATAAAATTAAATTAAATATAAAATAGGTAGTAAACCTACATACTTTTTTTAATGATAGTTTTATTGACATTTTTCACATCCCATCAAATCTACCCTCACAAAGTATACAGTTCCTTGGTTTTTTTATATTTACAGAATTTTACACCATCACCACTGTCTAATTCTAGAAAACTGTAATCACTCCCCCAAAAAACACTACACCTATTAGTAGTCACTCCATATTTCCTGTTTCTCCTAGCTCCTGGCACTGTCCCCATGAATTTGCCTATTCTGGACGTTTCATATAAGTAGAAACACACAGTACAGGGTGCTTTGTGATGGGCTGCTTTCACCGAGCATAATGTTTTCAAGGTTCAGCCACGTTGTAGCATGTGTCAATACTTTATTTCTTTTTATTGCCAGATAATATTTCTCTGTGTGGCTATACTATATACCACTTTAAAAAATAGGATACAGCACTTTTTGAAATGTTGGAGGAATCACACTACCTAATATCAAACTATAGTAGAAGGCCATAGTAATCAAAACAGCATGGTACTAGCATCAAAACAGACACATAGCGGGCATGGTGGGGGGAAAATGCAGACAACTGTAAATGAACAACAATAAAGTAATAAAAAAAAAAAACAGACACATAGATCAATGGAACAGAATAGAGAGCCCAGAAATAAACCCACACCTTTAAGGTCAATTAATATTCAACAAAGGGAGCAAGCACATAAAATTGGCTAAAGATAGTTATTTCAATAAATGGTGTTAGAAAAATTGGACAGATATGTGCAGAAAAATGACATTAGACCACCTTCTTACACCACACAAAAGAATAAGTTCAGATTGGATCAGACTTCAAAATTAGACCCAAAACCATAATAATTGTAGAAGAGAACATAGGCAGCAAATTCTTGGACATTGCTCATAGCAATATTTTATCAGATATATCTCCCCAGTCAAGGGAAACAAAAGAAAAAATAAACAAATGAGACTATATCAAACTAAAAAGTTTTTGCACAACAAAGAAAATCATCAACAAAATAAAAAGACAACCCTCAGAATGGCAGAACATATTTGCCAATATATTTGATAAGGTGTTAATATCCAAAATTTATAAAAAACATATAAAACTCAACACCAAAAAAAAAACAAACGACCAAACTTAAAAATGGGCAAAAGACCTGAATAGACACTTCTCCAAAGAGGACATACAGATGGCCAATAGATATATGAAAAGATGCTCAATGTCACTAAACATCAGAGAAATGCAAATTAAAACCATAATGAGGCATCATCTCACACCTGTCAGAATGGCTGTCATCAATAAATCAGCAAACAACAAGTGCTGGTGAGGATGTAGAGAAAGGGGAACACTTCTATACTGTTGTTGGGAATGCATACTATGAAAGCAGTATGGAGATACCTCAAAAATTAAAAATGAATCTGCCTTTTGACCCAAAGATCCCACTTCTGAAAATATATGTGAAAGAACCCAACATACTAATTCAAAAGAACATAAGCACCTCTATGTTCATTGCAACATTGTTTGTAATCATCAAGATGTGGAAGCAGCCCAAGTGTCCATCAGTAGATGAGTGGACAAAACAACTATGGGACATTTACACAATGGAATACTACTCAGCCATAAAACAGAAGAAAATTTTACCCTTTGCAACAGTATGGATGGACCTGGAGAATATTATGCTAACTGAAATAAGCCAGTCAGAGAAAGACAAATACCATATGATTTCACTCATATGTGGAATCTAATGAACAAACTGGAATAACAAGGAAAATGGGGACAGACTCAGAGATGGAGAGTAGATGACAGCTATGGGGGTGGGGAGGTCCGTGGGGTGGAGAGACTGAGCTAAAACGAAGAAGTACTCATGGACGTGGGCAACAGTGTGGTGATTGCTGGGGGCAGGGTGGCGTAAGAGGACTAAATGGTAATGGGAAAAAACACAATAAAGATTAAATTTACAAAAATAAATGCAGATGAATTACTATAAAATGTTATTTTTCTGTGTAACTGTTTTCTCAATACAACTCGATCAGTTTGGGGCCTTGTAGTCCAAACATGAACTTGTAGTAAACACAAAATTGAGCTCCAGTACTCAACTCCTTCTAGTATTTTCTTTTTAATTAAGTAATTGTTGAAATGCTATTTTATAAATATACGTCGTAAAAATGAAAGTAAAACATTAATATTTTGTCCAACATAGAATATTGTTAGTAAGCTGAAAGAGGCCAGGGCAAATAGCATTCGTGTCTGCAGCTGCTTTTCCAGGAGGAAAGCAGACACTGGGAAGCCAAGTGCCAGGCAAGGGCTACAAGGAAGCAGTTGCACGATACTCAGTCCTCATGTCGCCACACACGCAGAGCTGTGTACCTGAAACATTGATCATCCAATAACGGTGTAGTCAGGAATTTATCAAAGAAGGATGTTTCAGACTGGTGAAAATTTAGTCATGGCTTGCTTCCAGTCACTGGACCATGAATAGCAGAAATCTTCATTGACTCTCCAGAAAATAAATGACCAACAAAAACACACCTGAATTGTGCCAGCAGCCAGCAGGTAAAATAAAGCTCCAAGTTAATGGCCAGCAAATTGACTATGTCTACAGTGTGGGAGTGTTTGGGCTGAGCCTTTACATGAAAGCCACACGGGCTCTTTGCTCAGAGACTTGGCCTCTGCCCTTTGCTCTGCCAGCATTCCTTCCACAGGGCTGGCTCCTTCATCTCCTTCAGGTACCTGCTCAAAATTGCCTTCCCAGAGGAGCTTTCCCCCTTTATGTTTCACAAAATAACAACACCCACCACCACCGCTACTTACTCCCCCCAACAAAATTCTACACTTAGTCATATCTCCAGAGAATTTTCTAGTTCAATTCAGTTTTTAGCCAGATACTATCTAAGTACTTTGTCATTGCTATAAAATATCAGCATAAATAGCTCCCTGTGATGGTCGATTATATTACAAAGGGTAGGACCTTTGACAGTAGCCAGAGGAGAGGAAGGACAGGAAAAGCTGAAGTGTATCTGCATAGGACACAAAAATAGAACTCCTACTTTACAGTATTTTTTTTAATTCTATTTTTAATTTTTGATGCTAATTTTGGGTGTTGAGGTGAGATGGGATAATTTTTGAGGCTCCTCTATGATTTATTACCTAATACAGTACAGTCTTTGTATTTTTATTTACTCTCAATCTCTGAGTACTTTATCCACATAAATTAGCGCTGCCACATAATATTTTTTCAAATAAAGAAACCCTTTCCCTGATTTTAGAAGTAGTCAGGAAAAGGACGTCATGGAACTTATTTTTACATGTATGGAGGCGGAGAAAGAAATAAGTCCTTCAAAATTCTTTTCAAACTTAATGTTTTGTGATTCACTCATCTGAGATATATTTCAGAGAAAAAAATGATAACAGAATGAAATGTTCTGACGGTCCAGTGGCTGAAGTTACTGGTCGTCTTCACAGAAGCACTACAGAACAGTGTGAGGAGTTCTGTGGAAGGCAGAGCCACGTTAACGTAGTCCTGACACTAACTAGTCATGTGACTTCCAACATACCACTTAACCCCTCTGAGCCTTAGCTTCTTCATCTTAGTAGATGCTAAGATTGTCTCTATTTGTCTGCTATGATTG
>VMDR010017474.1:0-20078 GCA_007922815.1 Macrotus californicus
GAGGGGGAAAGAATCACTTGATATGAGGGATTTTGGGATAACTGTCATGGCAGTTGACTGAATCAAACGTTTAATTTTTCTTTTAGAGCAGAATAATTTTGTTTTAATTTAAAATATAAAAATAATAAAAATAGAAAGTGAAGAAATATAAAACATTGTTAACAAGTTGGACTTATAATCAAATTAAGAAAATAAGAAAAGTAACAATGGATATGACCTATAATTATTGCAGTTCATGTGAATGAAACATAATGTTCCAACTCTTAAACTTCAGAGTCTCTAAATGTCACCCTTTCTAGCTCAGTAATTTCTACCATAAAATTTTTGATGGGCTTTACCAGATCTATGGGTATAAAGGTACAGTTGCTATAGGATTATCATAAGAAACACAACCATCCAACTTCTAATTGACTCTAAGCTTAACAGGAATCACCAGTGTCTACCCAAAAAAGTCTACATGACATTGGGACTATTCATAGTAGCACATCACTGGAACAAAGAAGGTGACAGCTGCATTGTGCTCCAATCAACTGAATAGAATACATCTAAAGTGCTGTACTCAGCTGCAGATTCCAGGCGTTAGAGATATGGTTAATGAAATAAGACAGATTGAGAAGTGGGTTATTTCTACAAAAAGAGCCAGAAAAGGAAATCCTGTAAACTAACAGAAAAAAAAGTGGCATTGCTCCCAGGAAGAGTTCCTAAAAGTGCTAAAAGGTTGTCTATGGAAAATGGGTCCTGATTCATTAAGTGTGTGTGGCTACAAAAGGTGAACTAGGACCCATGGGTAGAAATTATGAGGAGACCAATGTTAGTTCATTGTAGGGAAAAGCAAATAATCCAAGATGTGCCAACCTACCTCAAAAGGTAATATACCTCAGCAAAGATATTGAGGATGGGATATTAGCAATAAATGGAAAGTTGCCATTGATGATACCTGAAATCTTCTTCAAACTCTAATACTCCATATTTCTCTAAAAGGATGAAACTCCTGGGGATGAGACTGGACTTCAGAAGACCTAGGTTCTCACATTGGCCACCTTTACTTACTAGGAGAAACAACCTTGGACAAATCATGTGGCTTCCTTTCATCAGTCAGTCAATTGAAAATAATTTCAGTTTTCTCACATTGGAGTGAAGAGAAAAACATGCTTATGGAAGCATGTGAAAACTACCCCACATACATTTGTTATTGGTCTTATTACCTGAGGAATTTTACTTGTATCAGGAAGACAGAAAAACTAGATAACAGAAGATATATTTAGAGCTATCAAAAATATCTGAGTGGGAAGGAAGCAGCTGGGACTCTCGGCGGAGTGTGGGTGGGAAGTTTCCTGAGATGTTTATCTTAAGGAGGGAAGAACTGAATAAACTTGATAGAAGGGAAGCTCAACTGAGATATCACCAAGAGGAGAGACTGTTCTTGGGAATCTGAAAACTCTTGAACCTCATGGCACTATACCTTACAGACACACAGCCAACTTGGCCAAGTATAATGGAAGAATCAGTTAAATCACTGGGGTCAGCACATTTAGTGACCATAAAGGTAAAGGGAATCCTGTTAAATAAAGTGATATCAGTAAGCCAATATTATAGAGGATGAGTTACTCAATACGGTCAAGATTTCTGAGTGATGGAGAATTTAGCCTCTATATGGATTATCCATGTCTGGGGAAAAATATTCTGAACACATATTTTCCCTTCTTGAAAAAAATGATCAATATAATTTAATCTAACTTTGACAACTGTATAAAACAGTTATATCCTCTGGATTTTATTAAGGTATGTGGGTTTTATTTTGTTTTTGTTTTTTTGCCCTGCACTGTTTTATCCCTCAACTTCTGTGTTCTTTGAGTGTTCCCATAAGGTTTCTTTGTGGAATTTTCTACCTTAGGAACCCACACGACATAGCCACACCCTAGCCCTCATCATTACATGGAATTCTTTCAGTCCCAAATGCAAAACCTAAAAGTTGCCCTTCTGATCAGATCACCTTCTTTCTGTCTTTCCCACTCTCGAACTTTTCCACTCAACTTGCCCCTCACATTCACCACACGCAAGGTCCCTTCTTCCCTTCCTCTGTCTAAATATTCCTTTTTAGCTTGCTCTCTCTTTATTCCAACCTAAATCCAAGGCTCAAGTATCAGGTACTATCTTATTTTCACCACCACATACTCTTGAACTTCTACCACTTCTCTGCAAAATTCTAAATCTAATTGACAAAGGTCAGCTATTTTCAAGTGAGGCATAGCTTATATTTAAGAAACTAACCTTGGATTCAGCCCCCACGTATTTTGAATTCTAATGCTTCTACCTACTCTTTCTATGACCTGAGGCCATTTAACTTCTTTATGCCTTAGTTCTGTATGCATGGCATATTCACAAGAATGTCCCCAGCAAAGTGCCTGAGCAAAGAAATATTTAGTGAATAACAATTAACATTACCCTCCTTGACATTATAAAAAAGGCCATTAATTTCAATTTACTATTCTTTCTTCCACTTCAAAATACATCTATGACTTCAGCTGATCTATCTTTTCTCCATTTGGCCTCAGGAGAAAGATGACTACAATTTCCCAGGTTTGATCTCCCACTCCTTCTCCATATCCCACGGACTCCCACATGTTCAGTGCATTGCCTTATCACATGTCTTCATAGTACGTCACCATGACAGGATGTTTTTCCTTTAACCCACAGACATCTCTTAGCTTTTCTTCTAACTTGCTCCCCCAATTTTTCCCTGTCTCCCATCTTGCCAAGCTCCTTTAAAGGGTAGTGTGCGGGGGCAGAGGCGGGGGGAGGCGGTAAAGAGGTGGTAAAATGGTGACAGAGGGAGACTTGAGTTTGGGTGGTGAACACGCAATGTAATATAGCATGATGTAGGATATAATTGTACACCTGAAACCTGTATAATTCTATTAACCAATGTCACCTCAATAAATTCAAGACAAATCTGAAAGAGACAATAACAGGCAGTGTCTACTTACGGCTTCTACTTCCTTGCCTCTCATTTATTCATTTACCCTTCACCAAATCTAATTTATTGTCTCTCCCATAATTTTACTGCAAATTATTAAGCATTAGCTGTTTAAAAATGTTTTAATATAACTTCACATTAAAATTTGACATGAGTCCTACATTTTTCTCTGAACTTGTCTCTGCTTTTCATTTAATTAGTGCTACTCTCTTCAAATATGCTTGTATCGTACAGAACATTCTTCCTATATCTCATTTACTTGATTTCCTTCCCTTCACAGCCTACCTCTCAAATGTGATGTGTTATAATTTAATTTCTGAGTCATTAAGTTTCAGCTGTATGAGGTTAACTCCAAATACTTATCTCCCATTTCAATCTCCCTCTTGATCCAAACGTCTATCAGTCATTATTACTCACAAACCCCAAAACAAACCCAGTACTTTGTCCTCTCGCCCAAGTTTCCTCCCCTTCTGTTTCCTATAATTAGAGTTTCCCCGCCCACAGCAAGAAACCGACAAGTCATTTTTAATATCTTATCCATTCTATTCATAAAACCCCAAATCTATGCCTGTATGATCTTCACTACCCCTGCTTGCATACTTGCTTCCTTTCTTTCATTCATTCAAGACATAAGTCTTGACTTTCCCCACCCAAACCTGACCCTCACCTGTCCCTTTTACAGCAAATTACACCACCGTTTCCCCAATCACTGATGCCAGAAACTTAGAAGTGGGCCTTGCTTGATTTTTCCGCTTCTCTCAATTGTCACACACAACCTATCAGCTGTTCTTGAAGATCCACCTTCTGATCATCACAAACCAACATGACATTCTCTGCACCTCTACCATTATCCCTGGGCCAGGTGGCCAAGGTTTCTCAGCTAGCTTTTGAAAACTTAAGTAGTTGGAGAACTTTCACTCCTAATCCATAACCCCCTTTCAATTTATTCTTTATCCAGAGCAAGATTGCCTCATTTAAAAAAACATAATAATAATAAATACATAGTGCTTTACACATATTAATTTTATCTTCACAGTGACTCTATGAGGTCCAAGGCTCAGAGAGGTAAAGTAGATTGCTTAAGGCCGAAGATCTAAATAAAATCAGGTCATGTGTTTTCTTTCTTAGCAACCATCCAACAGATTTGTGTTTCATTTATAATCAAATACAAATTACTTACTGTGTCCAATGACCTGTATAATCTCATCTTCGCCTAGCTCTTCATCCCCCAACGTGCTATTCTCACAGTTCACTTGGCTCTGATTGCCTTGCCTTTCTCTCTGTTTCTCAGATATCACAAACTTTTTCCTAACTCAGGGGTTTTATTCCTGTTGGTTTCTTCGCCTGGAAAGTTCTTCTACCTGATTCCTCCCAGAACTTACTTCTTATCTCCACCTGCATGTTCCAAATTAAATGTCACTGTTTTCCCTGAAAATTGTATCTAAAGTAAAGGCCCTCATTATTTTCTATCAAAGCACCATTTGAATTTCCTTCATGGCATTTTACATATCTGTAAGCTATTTTGTGAATTTATTATTTACATGTCTGTTGCAAACCTTCCAACACATGATAAATTCTGCAAGATCAGGAACCATGCCTTTCCACCCAACACTGCAGCTTCATACTTGAGACCGTTCCTAGGACAAGAGACACCCTCAATAATCGTTTTATCATTTATTTGATAATTCACATTTAAAAAATCTACATTAGTTCCAGCTATGTTCTGAGTGCTTGAAATACAAGAATAATTAATGTGATTTATAAGAATGTACAGACTTACACAGAAGCAGACGAACTAGCAACTACAAAACCTAAAAGGCAATTTTGGGAAGACAACGATTCCGTCTTTTTAGAGGAGGTAAGGAAGGCTTTTCCATATATTTGATAATACGCTACTTCTTAAGATGAGTGGCGGATACATGAGTCTTCACTATATATTCTTTTTTTCTATGTAGGCTTGGCTTATGTATATATTCCTAGTATTACTGTTACCATGATTAATACCAGACACATTGTGGAGATCACATCATAAAGGTATATAAATATCAAACCACTGTGCTGTCCACTAGAAACCAATATAACATAGTATGTTAACTATAATACAAGTTAAGTTTTAAAAATATGCAGAAAATGTTTAAATGTATGCCATATATTATTTTATATAATAATTATTATTATTTTTTGGTTTATATTTTAGCTCTTGGCATTCCTTTTGCCTGGCATGGCCTTGCTCTTCCACCTGGTGGAATCTTACTCTTTTGAAAGCACTGTGGAATTTCAGAGGGGGAAAGTAATTTCAGGCTGGGTAACCCAGGAATGCTGCCAAGTGGAAGTGACATTGGAACGAGGCTCTAAGTTTTGAGAAGTAGAAATGGAGTGAAAACATGGGTCGTTCTGAGCAGAGGAAAACGCTTGAACTAAAACATGGACAATTCCAGTTTAAGGGTCCCAATGTTGCTGAAGAAAAGAGTAATGGCAAAAAGAGGCGGGTTGAGAATTTAGAGAAATAAAGAGCTCTTTCGAATGTCCTAAGAGAGCCATCGAAGAGGTGTGCTATTCAAAAAAGAGAGCTGTGAAAAAAGAACCACGAAGGCAGAACAAAGGACCAACTGAAACGGAGAGAAGGTCGTGGTCGTGGTGAGAGACACAAGGACCCAGGATAAGAGAATAGCTTGACCGAACGAATCAAGCTCCTTTGTAGTTATCCCTGCTCTTTAGTATTATTAAATTATTAAATATGGGTTACTTACCAAAACCCACAGCTGTTCATTAACTTGGGACAAAACCTGTTCACTTACTAATAGCATGAGAAAAGTGTGGGGATTTTTAAAGGCATTATCTCTAAATTTCTTAAAATTAAGCACCCTCTCTTAAGAAATTAAACATAATATGCTTCCATGAGCTAAAGATATTCTCTGAAATGAAATTAGTCAGAAATGCATTAACCCAGGTCAAGAGGAGGCTGACTTAGTGATTAAGTTATATTACTGAATACCTTTTTATTTGCTGGAAGAAAAAAGGTCAGCTTCTCAAGATGCTTAAACAACTTTCCAGAAGTTATTACTTGTTTCCGTAGCAGGCCTTAGAATTGGAAGGGTCCAAGACATTCAAAGCGGGAAAGGATATTAGAGATTAACAAGTTTAACCTCTTCATTTTACTGATGAAGAGGCTGAAGCCTAGAGAGGGGAAGTGGTTACTTATCAAGGTCACAGGACAAGTTATCTCATTCATTCACTAAGGTAAATATTTATTGAACACTTATTTGTACTAAGTACTGGGTTGGTATCTAAGCCAGGAATAAATTGTAGGTGTCCAGACTCCCTCCTTTGGGCTCTTGTGCTGCAATATTTGCAGCTAATCACTTAATAGCAAATTCACTAGGACAAATTTCAGTTCATATTTCTATAACTGAGATTCATGGTCCGCCAGTATTGGAATCCTGGGCCCTAACTAGCTAGATCTACTAAATCAGAATCTCTTAGGGAAGAGTTATAAAAACTATATTTTTGACAAGTTCTCCCGGTAATTCTCATTAATATGGAATTTCAAAAGCACAGTCCTAAGGGAATGGAAATTAAAAAATAAGGATTTATACTTTTAACTGAATTTAGAAAGGCAAACAGCTACTATCAATCAACATAGTCCCAGAAGTAGAAAAGGAACTGATTCTCTAGTGTAGATTTAGATCTTAGAATCTTACCAACTGATTAAACATTTACCTAGAAGTATACTTCACCATTTATGTGTTCTTACATATAACACCTCATTTGATCAAACCAAAATACTGAAACCTATTGGCAAAACGATCTCTTCCTTTTTCCTATCCAGAGAATACAGCCCCAGAATGTTCATTGACTTGCATGAGGTCACACACCTAAGAGGCAAGGTCAGAATTCCTTTTTACTGCATCACAACATCCTTGTCTGTCAAGTAAAGAAATTGTACTTGATGAAATTTAAAATTCTCTTTATAATGCATGAAAAAATGGGAATGGACTTGTCAATGCTTATCTATGTGGTTCCATTCATTGCAGAGTCAAAATCAATGTTATGTCTAAGGAAGCAAAGGGGAAATGACGTTCAGACAGCTCTTAGCAGACTGAGACACTGAAACTGCCTTAGAGGAGAGTATCATATGACAACCCAATCTTTGGTGCCTCAGGAGCTTACTCCCATGACTGCTTATCTACCTATGCAAATCCTTTTCCCAATAGATGCTTCCTTGCAGGTGTGTGCATGAAGTCACAGGTCTACTTCAAACATTGCCAATTGTCCTCTTTCTCCTGGGAAGAAACTTGTTCACATTTCTTTAGCTAATGCTAATACCATCTTACATAAGTTTAGCACTTCGTAGCTTTTAAAGGGTCTTCAAAAACTTTCAATTAAATCCCAGCTACTTTTGGGTTACTATGTTCTACTACTAGCTGTCAGGTCTTCTGGGCTACTCATGTAGATCCAATCCCAGCCTGGTGCCCCAGGACCCCTCATGAGGTCAACGCAGCTAACTTGGCTTCTGCTTGGCCCCTGGTCTTATTTACATAAATAAAGTCCTAGCCCCTTAAAGATTCCCCCTATCTTCCCACAATCCCAGAACATTGGGTGGAGTCCAACAACTTGCTGATAGAGTTCCCGGATGCTGTCACTTGGCTCAAGTAATGTCCTCTCAACTTCCTGCCATAATGCAAAGTGTCCTCCATGAGAAAACAGTCTCCTTAATGCTAAGAGCTTAATGATAACAGCAATACAGTTTCCTATGTCCAGGGGATTGTTAAGGGATTTATGCGTATTATCTCACAATAGTACTATAGAAAAAATATTATTACTTTCGTTTTATAGATAAGTGAACTGAGGCTCAAGGACACTAAATATTTATTTCAAGTGACATTGCTAATAAGGGGAAGATTTGAAATCAGGTCTATTACACTTTAAAAGCCATGCTCTTAACTAGTCAGCTAGAAAGTCTAACTCAATCACCACCTGTCTTTCACCATGACCTTCTAATCAGTAATGAACTGTGTTGACTGGCTTACAATTCCTAACTGCACCATCTACAGCTCAGTCTCTGCCCATCACTGTCCCATCCAAGTGGGTGGATGGAGTTCCAGGTCCCAGCCTCTCCCAGTCATTAAATCCCACTGAACGTAACCAGGCTACTTTTGGAATTATATGACATGTCATCTATTTGATCCTCCCAAAAGCTCTGTGAAATCGACACCATATAAATCCTAAGTCCCACTGTCTAGATGAGGGTGGCTGAGGCACAGATAATTTACCTTGAATAGCCTGGGTTTAAAATAGCTAGCAAGTTGCAAAACCATGACCAGACTTGGGTTTCCTGGTTCAAACACCAAAGCACTATACATTAAGCTCCCCTCCAATCCATTTATGTTACCTAAGGAGTATGGGAAACAATACCCAGAGTCCGATTCATCACAACTGTGAAGTGCATAGCAATTCAGTTCTGTATGATTGCTTGAGGGTAAAGTGTTATCACCTCGTCACCCTAGCTCACCACCTCTGTTAACCTGTATGATAGAACAATATTCCATTCAGTGTATGAAGCAATCACATTCAATGATCCAGAGCTTATAACCCAGTAGATTTGCATGAAATTATAATTAATGGAAGGAGAGGAGCAAGGAATGAAGTAACAGCGAAGTAAGAATCCATGGGTGGATCTGGACATAAATCAGAAAAGATTTTGTTAATGGGATTGGAAGTTCACCGTAGTAAAATAAATTTTCCTCCAAGAGTAGCTCAGGGCTCCCAGACCAGTTTTGGCTGAGTCACGCCAACAAATTTCCCCAGAGAAGCAGGAACGGTCAACACCACTGAAAAGGACTCATGGATCCAATAAGTATGAAGGCTTCTATCCAATTCTGCCATTTTTTAATTGAAAGAAAATTGTAAGAGGACAAGAAAGCTCCAGAAGCCATTCATTCTTTGCCCTTGCTTGGAGACACAATCACCTCCATTCAGCTCCTCAGAACCTTTGAGTAGGAAGGACCTCAAGGGTCATCTCGTATTACAGATGACACAACTGATGTGACTTGCCCAAGGTCACACAGTGAGTCACTGTCAAAGCTGGGCCATCGGCACCCAGTATAGTGTTCCTTCCTCTCAGGAGTTACGTAACCTAAGTTTTTCTCGGGGTTATTTCATATTTTATTTTATTAGCATGGCATGAACCTGATCACATGTGAGCCAGAAGAACTGAAAGCAAGATACTGCAATAATTGTGTTTTTTAGTATTGTGAACATTTTGGAGGGGTGAGAGGGGATAGTGGAAAATCGATGCAGCTCTTTGGCTACAGTAACTATATTTCTATTTTCTTTAGAACATAACATGATGAACTAATCCACTACTTAAATCAAATGTAGGGTTAGTCCTTTAGTTAAAAGTAAGTTAGATTAAGTCACTTTAATTAACATCCCTGGAAACATCTGAGACTCTGATCCTGGGTAGAGAGTGGAACGAACCCTGGGCTCTGAGTTCAGACGTATCTGCTGAAATTCCAACTCAAACCCTGACAACCTCAGATAAATCCATTAATCTTTCTGAACTTCAGTTTCTTTATTTATTCACATGAAAACACTAAAAATCCCTATCTACGCCTCAGGCTTATGAGGAGAATATGAGATAGTGCATTTAGCACAGTTTATATTCTCTATTATTAGTATCATTAACATTAGTCTATAATTACAAAATCTCCAGGTACTGTATTGTAGGTATGCCCATGTGTGTGCATATGTGTGGATGCCTGCTTGTATATATGCATACATATTCATATATATTTTGGCTTTAGCTCTCTGTGCCCAATTTGATTTAGCTGTACCCTCTCATCAGAGCAACACCCCTCTAAGATGTACCATACCTGCCCTAACTTTATTTCCCATGAAGTCATCTCCTTCCTCTTCCTCCTGTAGGCAGCCGCCAAGGTTCACACACCTGACATTCCTGCCATCATTGCACCTCCCAGGCCTGTGGGTGTTAAGGCTTAATGTTCTATTTCAGTATTCTGATTTATGATTTCAGTTTCAAGTTGCCTTTAAAAAACAGGTGCTCTTTTTGCTTATTTTTCCCAGGGCCTCCAGGATTTTCTGTAGGAAAATGCGTGTGCATGTTTCCCTTACAGGATTCAAACACCGATCCTGGATATAACCCCTGTGGATTCGAAGCCTTTGAACTGAGGTTATGGTCATTTCCTGAGTCTCTAATTTATAGGTGAGGCAGGAAAAATCAGCTCTAATCCTCTGCACACGTACGATGTCTAGCATAAGCTAGGAGTTCAAGATTTGATGAAGTGACATTTTCATGCTCAAGTATTGGCATTGAAAGTAAATAGAAAAACTGACAAACTTTGAAAAGGGGAAAATTCCTCAAACTACTACCTGGGAAGCTATGACAAAGAACCAGTCTGGAGATGGGTGGGGGTCAGGGCATCCACTAAATGCATAAATGATTAGTGTTAGCAACAAAATCGCCTCTTCCGTGTGGAGTGTGCTTTTTTATTTACAAAGCTTTTCATCTGCTGCATCTCAGCTCATCCTCACAACAACATTGCTAGGGAGACAAGTCAATTAGGCATTTTTCTCATTTTACAGACCGACATCTAACGTTTGGTAAGATTAGGGTTTCGCCTGGGGTTACCTGGATAGGGACTAGAGAAGTCTGGGTTACTAGTGAAGAGCCTTCTCTGAAACTTAAATTTTATTTCCCAGGACTGAGTATCAGTTGTTTTGTTGCTCTTTGATGTCCTCAGAGAACCCTATTTTAAAATTACCCCGTTGCTTTTAGGGTTCCACAAGCCAAAAGTTGTATCTTCATTTCCACTTTCTGGCAGCAGCGCCACCGGTACCTATGGACTCCTGAGCAGGTGGCAAAACTGGGGCCCTTCTCACCTGAGTCCCTTCATGGGGAGCCATTGTGTTTACAGTTTGCAAAGTGGCCTATTTGAAGGAGCCTGTCTTAATGGCAAGGACTTACTTGGAAAGGGACTCATTACTTCCACAACAGGAAGTCCGGAGGTGGAGCAGCGTGACTCACTAGCACAGTTGGCGTCCTCTCAGGCAGGGGGCCAACGGGCTGCAGCGCTGGCTGCCTGGCATCGAGCCGGAGGAGGGAAGGGTCACGTCTTCTCCAGGCCTCCTGCAAGGAGAGGGAAACCTGTTCCAGAAGCCCATGGCAGACACTCCGTTGGCTGCCATGGGCTTCAGGTCATTCCGAGCTAATCACGCACAAGGGGAACAGCATATGCCTCACATCAACCAAGCCCAGTGGATCCGGCCAGCTTCTCTAGAAGCAAAGGGCTATGGGAGGGGATGCACAGAGAACAAATCCAGCCTTCTGCTAGGAGGAGGGTAGAACGCTGAGTCGGGAAACACTACACTCACTAGAGGCCAACACGTGGGCATATCTGCAGTGGGGGAAAAGGCCCCGCATGAAAGAATTCTCCAGTGGAAGGCCTAAGAGTAGATCATAGAATCTTCTTTATAAATTTATTTGAAATTGAAGCCAATACCTGACATTTTAGAGTGATAATACAATAAACACCTTTCCAAGGTTTTTACCTTAAATGACAGAAAATAGTTATTTGTAAAAGGATGCAAGAATTATAATAGCAGCATATTTGTTTTTGTAATTTATTCAACAAACAATCACTGAGCAAGTGCTACATGCTGGGTAGTGTTCTACACACGAGTGTGCCAACATAAATTCCTCAATGTGCGTATGTTAGGGGGATGGAGACCATAATGCAACATTTGTCTTCCTATCCTTTACTAAGTAGAATGGGAGGATGGTCTAACATACTAGGTCAAGGCTAAGGAACGGCTGTTTACATACATGATGAGAAATGATGAGTAAATATAATAAACTTCACGCATACTTTCATCTTAGCAGCAGTGGGATGGAGAGTCTTTATGGCTGGCCTTGTTATACAGAAAGGACCTCAGCACCCTAAGTAGTATGGATGTAATATTCCAGTTGAAAAGGTGAATTGCGTAATGACATGATAGATAGGGAGGGAGATACATACATACATACATACATACATACATACATACATAGCATGGCTAGTTTCCCAAGTGTAGCTCTAACAAGACCAGTGGGGCTGACAGTTAACTAACTACAAGCATATTTGCTGAAGATGTGGCAGAGAACTCTCTGTAAGAAAAAATTAATAATAATAAATATGACCCCTTGTATTAAGTACTTCAACCCTTTACAAATACAATCTTATTTCACCCTCAGAAAGCCCCTGAAGTAGGTGTTGTATTATTATTATTACGATTTTACAGATGAGGAAATTGAAACTCAGGAGATGAAGCAATTTATCCCAGGTATATAATGAATAAGCCCAGGTTCTTTGGTCTCCAAAACCTGTACTTTTAATGATTCAACCAGTGTTTTTCAAAATGTGGTTCATGCTCTATCTACAACAAAATCACCTGAGATGCTTGTTAAAAATGCACACTCTCGCCCTGACTGGTGTGGCTCAGTTGGTTGGGCATTATGCTGCAAAGCCAAAGGCTGACAGTTTGATTCCCGGTCAGGGCACAGGCCTGGGTTGTGGGTTCAGTCCCCGGTTAGGGTGTGTGTGAGAGGCAACTGGTTGATATTTCTCTCTCATATCAGCGTTTCTCTCCTTTTCTCCCTGCCTTCCCCTCTCTTTAAAAATAAATTAATAAAATCTTTAAAAATTTTAAAAATGCACACTCTTAAAGCTCCATCCAGACCCACTAAATCAGTATCTCTGAGGTGGAGCCAAGAATTGTGCATTTTATAGTGTATTTTCCTTACTGCCTATTAACACATTGCTAAGCTACTCTGCCTTCTGACATTTAATTCACCATTATGGGGAAACGATGAAACTTTTACTAATAAGCACACATGAACAAAGACCTTCAGGTTATCTCATCTAGAAGCCTTCATTGGATAGATAGGAAAACTCACCAACAAGAAATAATAAGGCCTAAGTTATATGCAATAATCTCCAAATTACACCACGGGTGGAGTTTCTGCTTACATCTGAGAATTCTGGAGCTTCCTTCCCTCCTTCCTGACTCTAATTTGCCCTATGATTTTTAAGGGCTCACTTTTTATCCCTGGGCATCATTACTGTTAGCTTCTGGTGAGCTGGCCTGTCCTTGACCAGGATGATCCTAATATCTACTCAGTTAAGAAACTTCCCCAGAATCTGCAGTTCAACCAAACGCTGCAAGAATTTCAAGCTCAGAACAGAAAAACACTCATCAAGGCACACCGTGATATCGCTTCTCATTTCCGTTTCAATGCTCTTGAAAACCTTTTCTTATCATTATTTTTGACCCCCCTTAAATTCTTTTAGGACCAAAGTCAGATGTAAATAAATGTCTGTCCTAATTTCTTCCAGATGGTCACAAAAAGTAGCAGGTTTAATAGTTTCCCAAAATTGTTTAAAGTGATAGAGGTAGAAGAGACCCTAGAAATACTTATTTAACCCCCCTTGGATTTTTAGAGGTAATCAAACCAGCCAGTGGCTGACAGTGGCAGGACCCAGAGGAATACTGCGGTGGTGATAAATGGCTTGTCTTTGAGTCTACTTCCTCAGCACGGTGCTTCCTCTGGCCACGCGTGCTCTCTAGGACAGCAGACAGCCTCTGGCCGCAGCCCAGGGCAGGGCCGTGTTTCCCAGGGACGGGGAATCCCTGGTAGCTTACAAGATTTAGTTGGTTTTAGGTAATGTTGAATCACAGAATGGAAAAGATAATTCCCTTATCAATTTTTAATTTTTTTTTTTACTTCAAA
Organism: Macrotus californicus; assembly: GCA_007922815.1. Classification (NCBI taxonomy): domain Eukaryota; kingdom Metazoa; phylum Chordata; class Mammalia; order Chiroptera; family Phyllostomidae; genus Macrotus; species Macrotus californicus. The sequence continues at coordinate 13,767 of VMDR010017474.1, forward strand.
GAGAAAGTCTCAGAATGGTGTTAATAGAGCCTTAGCACTTCTGTTACTTGATCATCTCCACTTTAAAAAAAAATTGAGATGGGGCAGTTTTGTTTCGTTACTGTATTGACCTTCTCATGATCACCTACTCTTTATGGTAAACAATATAAGCCTTCCAAATATGATGGTGATATGAATGCTTCTTTTAAAATTAATCAACTAAAAGGAAAAAACGAAGTGAGTAATAGTCTGGGTGGTATGACAAAAATTCATGAAAATGCTATGAGAACGATTAAAGTAGGGGAAACTCTGATAAAATGGCTCAAACCACAGCCTGCGGACCCCTATACACCTGAATTTCCAACCCAGCTTCTGGGTGTATAAGATTTGAGGTAGCTGATACATTTTTCAGTGATTCGCTTTGACCATTTGCAAAATGGATATATTAGTAGTGCCTACCCCTGGCTTTTCGCGAGGGTTAAGAAAACAGTCACTGGCAAGCTCTTACCACAGTGCTTGGCTTGTGGTGAGGGGTCAGCAGGTGCCAACTGCCCCTCTATCCACAGTGGCAGCACCAACATTACCTTGGATGAGGAATGGTGACATATTTCATCTTCTCAGGACATGAATCATAAAGTCTAGGGAATATTTTTAAAAAATACTCTCAAGTTTATATATTCTAACAGTCCCCACACCCTAGAATCTGAGGCTTAAATTTCCTCTAAAGGAATTTTTAACCTTTATGGTTTTAACCTTATGGTTTGTGGCCTTTGACAACTTTTAAGAATATCTTTTAAATGCTTTCTGTAATCTCAAACTAAAATTTAGTACACATTTTAATTATGATATCGGCAATAGAATAAGCAGTATAAACAATGTTCTGATTTTGTCACCAAAAAAATCACAGATATTTTCACATCGTGTTAACTTAAAATATTTATATTCTTCACTATTTAGAAATTATGGTAGATTATTAGACTCTTAAAGAAGCAGATGCATTACTCATCACAAATCTGTAACATTTTGATAACCACATTTCAATATACAGTGGTTTATAATCCTGTGCATTTTATATTATAGATTAACAAGCATTCTGAGACAAAAAGCACAGGCATTACCACACTTCCACAGGTGTACATAGCACACACAAAAGGTGCAAGAGCCCCGCTCACTCTATAGCCTTGCAGGAACAAAGCCCTGTGGTCTGCTTGCACACGTTTGGGGGATTTCCCATCTCCAGAGATGCTCCTACCACCCCAGAGTCCAGGTGGGATTTTAAAACCACAAACAACATATTAGACTTTGTGGATGCAGAAACAAATCACTGTATCACTGTGCTAGTTCCAGTTTCCAAAAAGTATAAACTACTTCTGAAACATATCTTCCACAAGTATTTGAGTTACCAACCAAATATGAACATGGGCGGCAGAATTTCCAAAACATAAATTAACCAGTAAATCAATGATGCCGAATTGCACTGTTTCAAACTCTGCCTGCAGGCCACTTTCTTACTACGTCAGAAGTAATGCTTTACTGTTACTCACCCGTCCCTTGTCTTGCTGAAAGAGCATCAACTTCCAATCATTTTAATCAAACCATCTGTTCGGCACAAAACATGTAGCTAATTCAATAAATCCATTTTTCATTTGTTTTATTTTTCAGCACATGTTTTTGTCTCTTCAGAGTTAGGAGACAGTTATCTAATTTATGACATAGCAAAGGACCAGAGAAGTCAGATGGGCAAACCTAAGACATTCTTGCTTCCAACGTCATGCATTCTCTTGCATACAGAGCTGAGGATTGTGGGAATGGTAGGGAGACACAGGAACAGCAAGAGATAGGACAGGGGAGTATAAAGGACGGCTGAATAATCATTTTATAGTTAACAAAATGTTTCCATATCATTTTAGAGTGAAGATGTGAGCTCTGGAAGGCTGGTTTAAGAGGTTACCTCTGGCCTTGGCCTCGCCCTCCCTCAATCCATTCCCCTACAGAGCTGGTGGTACAATCTTCCTAACGGAAGGATGAAGCCATGTCACTTTCAGATTCAATATCTTTCAGAACCTATGGGTTCAAGTTTGAACTTGGAGGTCCATCTTGATCTGGCTACTGCTTACTTCGGGGGTGCTAGAGCTGGCTCCTTACCTACCTTTCAGAGTCAATTGTTAAATACACAGGAATTTGGCAAGTGAGTCGACAAACTGTTGGCAGCTTGAATTAGCCCATGATGGGAATAAGGCTTTTACTTACTTTTATCAGATTTATCAACACGCCCCTGCTCCACACCATACATCATTAACCACACCCTCTCTCTTCAGCCAGCTGAATTCCTTTCTTTTCCCCCAGGAAGTCATGCTATTCCTTTGCCTAGAACACTATTTTCCTTCTCCTCTACCCGGGCCCAACTCCTATGACTCTTTCAAGTTTCAGAGTTTGTATTACTTTCTTCCTGACACCCATTGCCCTCTAACCATCATCCCTGAAAGGCTGGGTGAGAGGTCCTACCCAGGTCCTCCCACAGGACACCATGTATGACATCCCTGAGGTAGTACTGCCACTGCCCTATAACTGGCCAGACTATGTCCCTTAACTACAGGTGACTTAGGTGCAGGAACTCATCTTAATGCTTCCCTTTAACCCCCTGTGTCTGATATCTAGTGAAGCCGCAATATTTGGTAAATGAATGAGATGAATGACTAGAGTTAAGAAAGTCTCAGGGGGCAAAATCCTTAAAAAATATGACTTCTAACTTATCTATAGGCCAAGGATGGATACCAGAAATTGGGAAAATCATTACCAACCCAGAAAAAAAAACTTAAGAAAAAGAAAAGGCAAAACCTGGGTCTTAAGAGAGAGTTTCATCAGTTCATTAATCGTTCTAGACCAAGGACGGCACCACCACCTATCACCAAGAGCAGGAGAAGCTTCTTCTGTCTGATCCCTGTGCCCTAGTCCACGGAGTCCAGGAGACTCCTCCATGCCAGGGCCATTGTCAGTAAAGCTGGTATTTACATTGAAACTCATTTGACAATCCAAAGGAGGTCACAGGACACGTGGTTCCTGCCTTCCTCCCAGAAGCCGTCTGACCTACTTTCAAGTGTCTCACGGACTTACTCCCTTTCGGTGTCACATTTGACACAGAGAGAAGTGAAGGGGAGAAGGAAGAGGAAGTGAGGAAGCTGTGTGGGAGGGGACATTTAAGAAAAGGAGGTTAGGAAGGGCCATCTGTGATCTGATCTCACATTCCATCTTCTCCCTTTTCCCTCCTCTCTTCGAGTGTCTTCTTTCTCCTTCTGGCTAATTCTCTCTGATTGCTCTCCCACCTGCACACCCCACTCCAAGCTTTCGATTCTTTGTTCAGCCCAACCTGTGCGCTGCACCGCCAGTGTCTCATCCTTTTCTATTCCCTTGTCTGACCTCTCCATCTCCCTTTCTCCTCATTTCTCAACTTCTCTTCTTCTCTTACATTTCCTCCTGCCTTTTAACAGGTTCCACGATCTCTCTCTTTCTATTTTTAAAATTTCTTCTGCCTCATTTTTACCTCTCTTTTTTTTTCAACTAGAGTCTAGAGGAATCATGATCACTATTTTCTTCTTTCCCTGGGCCTATTTCCACTTATCTTTCAAGTTTCACCTTCTGTACTACTTATTTCCTGACATCCATCTTCTTCTAACCTTGAGTTTCCAAAAGAACAGGAAGAAATTTCTACAGCACATGTTTTTGTCCTAATAGACCTTTCAACTAGATATTGAAATATGTCATCTAAAGGCAATAGATAAAATATATCACAGCACATACATATAACCTTGCAAATTATTTTCCAGCTGGCTTTATAAATCTTGCATATCTTCTAAACAAATAACTTCATCCATGTAGTTCTCTTCAAATTAAAACCTAACAGAAATGGCAAAAAAAAAAAAAAGTCTTGCCATTTCTTGAGAATTTACTGCTCACACATTGTACAATATATTACCCAAGTTCTAGAGTCTTTGTTTTTCCTAAATCTGATCTAACCCTAATCTGACTTCTAAAGCTACTTGATGGGAAACTTTGTTTGTAAACAAGCACAGGCTAATGAGAGCATTTACTTTTTACTGCCCTGCAAATACACACTGAATGCGGTAGGTCCTAGATGCAAAAGTTATGCATGGCCTCCTAGAAAGGCCTTAGAGGGGCTTCTTCCTTAGGGAATGTCACTGCCTTCTCTCTCATTAGCTTAGACACAGAAAAATATAATGGTGTTCCTTGAAAAGTGGAACACAAACATTCTGAGTCAAAGTACAAGCAAGTGTCACCACGGGGAAGAGACAGCCCGTCACAGTCAAGGTGTTCTGCAGAGGGCGGGGAAGCCTGGTTGACCTTGTTTTTAGCAGGGAGGCATGTGTTTCCTGAAAGTCTGTCATTCCAGCAGCTGACCAAGGGCAAAAACAAGCTTAGAGCTAACAAACAAAACCTTAAATCAGCAAATCTCCTAATGAAACATTGGAGATGTCCTACAGAGAACTCTGTTTTCATAAAAAATCTACTGTTGACTATAAAAGAACCATTAGGGAACATTAAGTTCAAATTCACCTCTTTACAAGGAGACAGGTTAGTTATAATTAAGAATATGAGCTTCAGACAGAAACAGACCTGGGTTTAAACTGTTACTCTGAAACTTCCTGATGTACTCTAAGCTAATAATAGCACCTGCCTACTGGACTGCTGTGAGCATTGAGTAGGTGTGGCCCATAAAGTTATGGCAACATAAGAAATGTTGAATTGATATTAAATATGAGTTCCAGAGAAGGAAAGGGAATTTTCTGAAGTTACATACTTGGCCGAGAGCAGGCTGAAGACCAGAGCACCATCAAATTGATTTTTTAAGGCAAAGGTCTTTCAAACACACTGAAACTGTGGTCCATGGGTCAAATATGGCCTGCTGTCTGGTTTTATAAATAAAGTTTTATTGGAACACAGCCACACTCATTCTTTTAAGTATTGCCTATGGCTGCTTTGGTACCAAGATGGCAGAGTAGTGTAGCTGCAATCTGCAGAGCCAAAAACGTTGACTAAAAATCCTTTCCAAAAAGGTTTGTTGAACCTTGTAACTAGGTCTAGACATCAAGTCTCGATTCCGCGGGGAGACTCAGTGACCTCCCTGTAATCCTTCCTGTATCGTGGGGCATCTTACACAAAAAGGTAAAGATTTCCTGGTGAAATCTGACCTTCTCAGGTCTTTGTTTCGGTAGTTTTAAAGAAAAACAAAAACAACTTCCATAGAAGGGAGGTCATTTGTTTCCTGTAATAAATAGACTTCAGATTCAGAAGGATGTTCAGAATAAAAATATTTCTTCATCCTAGCATTCCAGTTCCACTTAAACCTCAAACTTTTGCCCCATTTTGCTTTGCACCAACTTGAGAATCTCTAAATGCGTATAACACAACTGGGCAGCCCCGGTCCACACACCACCTTGTTGTTTTCATCAGGGTCAAGGAACACTGGTGCTGACTCTGTCCTTCGCCCCCTCTCCGCACAGAAGAAAGAACTGATGTCCAGACAGTGTCTTGACCATGGATTCCATGCACAATGCTTTTTGCCTTAAAATGAAACTCCTCACTCCACCCCACCTCCCCATGATTTACTTTATGTTGCTCAACTGTTTAGTGGCAAATAAGATCACAGATTTAGAATTTTAAATTAAGGATTGTATCCTTTGTTAAATTATTTTTTAAAGCGCTTTCTGGGAGGAAGAACATCAGCGCACCCCAGCCAGGGATGAGAACTGACCACCTCATCCCAGTTCCTCAAAATATCAAAGTTATAGGTGCACTTTCATATACAGTTAGAATCCAGGTACTCCTCAGAGACTGCCTTTTTGCCGAGATGAGAAGAGGCCTTAATGCACTCACAGGAAAAGGAGACCCCAGGACACTGAGAAAAGGGAGAGAGAGGTGCACCACAGAACCATGAGTAGCAAAGTCCAAAGAGCTACTTGGAAAGAGTACAACATCCATTTGGAAGAAATTGTGAGTTTATCTTGTGGAGAGAGCATGCTCTATTAACGGGTTACATTATTTATTAAGGATGTCTTCTGCTGAGATTTGAAACTTCTGCCCTTCCACTGCCACCACCCACAGCACTGTCATAAGGTGCCGTTGTATTCCGCAGGGTGATGGGCTGGTTGCTTTCTCCTTGATTCCCCAGGCTGTGGAGAAGCACAATCAACATATCCCATCGGACACCCATGAGGCTGTCACTGCCACAGTGATGGTGTAGCTGTGGGCTATTCCCCGTGAGAGGTGACTGGAGGAGGTGGACAGTGGGGAGTGAGGGGAAAAGGTCTGCCTTTG
>VMDR010017475.1:0-20094 GCA_007922815.1 Macrotus californicus
GAGTGTGTCTTTTGTGGTGTTAAATTCCCCAGATGCTCAGTGTTTGCTTTTATTTGTGGTTGAGGGTCTACATGGAGCAGTTCATTGCTTTTGGAGTGTGTTTTCTCAGCCCAAATGAGGATCCCTGTTTGTCTGCCAGTTGATGCAAACTCTCATCACCTCCGGTGAGTCTACAGGAGAAGAGGACCAAAGCGTGGCTAGGAGGGTATGAAGAAGGCTTTGATTCTGAGAAGGAGGCGCCCAGTACCTCCCAGCCGCCAGGAACTGTCCCTTTCTTTTGCTCCATAGCCATCCTGGTGGTATCACCTGTTTGAGTCCTTAGGAAAGGGCCCTCATAATTCTGGTGGCTGTCTCACCTCTGCTGCTCTTCAGGTAGTGAACCTAAAACACTGTCTCACTCTTTGCTGCTTCCATGGCTTCTGGTCGTGGCATTATTCTGCAGCTCTGCGGCAAAGAAGCGCTATTTTGGGACGTTTTATTTGTCTACAGAAAGTTCTTTATCTTTTTTAGGATATGCTTGCCCATCTATTTGCTGTTGCTCTATTACATCTAGAAACTCTCATTTTTATGGTCTGGTGGTGATCTTTGTTTCCAATGTTGACAATGAATGTACTAATGTGTTTCCTCTTTTGGAGGGAGTGTTGGGTTGTATTTATGCACAGACTGCGTCTTAGATCCTTTTTGATGAATTCTTAGTCTTGACTAGGGAGGGTGTTGTCCAGGCCTGCTGTTTGCTCAAGAACTGAGTGGACAGGGGCAGGGAGTGACAGGGAGTGGCACCTTATTCACTGTTTAAAAGAATAAAATATTTCTTCTTACTGCAGTCACGGTCACTATCTAACATAGAAAATGCAGAAAAATTAAAGGAAGACAAGAATCATTCATAATCTGATAACAATTACTATTAATATTTTAGATATATTAACTTTCAGTCTTTTTGTGCATATTTTAACATTATTGTGACTATATTCTCTATAGTATTTTGTACTTATTTTTCAGTTTACATCTTAATATATATTTTCCATGTTATTAAAAACACTCATGAGCAAATCCTTTCTTTAGTAATAGCATAAGATATAATCAAATGGATATTTCCCTGTATTGGGCCATTTGGGTTAATTTGGTTTTAATTTGATCATTTTGATAAATGTTTACACCCAAGTAATCATAACCCCAGCCAGACAGAGAATATTGTATTAACCTGACTCATTTTAGTAATGCAGTGATGAACACCTATAGGAAGCTTCACTGTATTTGGGTTATTTACTGAGGTTATGTTCCTAGAAGTAAAATACTGTGGCCTCATTCTATGAAATTGTTAACGGACATTTCACTCAATGCTTTCCAAAGGGTTGGGTCGATGGCCATTCCCACCAGGCAGTGGCGATGCCAGAGCTCTTCAGTTGTTCTCCGTGATCCGCATGACACGGGTTGACTGGCTCCCAGCAGCATGGCTCCACTACTTGTCCTTGAAGACAAATTGAGACTCTGTTGTGTCAATCAATACCTGTCTCCACTGACCACGGCTCTGTGTGTGAAAACTTGCTATTGCTGCTTTCAGTGGCCTTATAACACTCCCTGTGGGCAACTGTGTCCGCAGCCTGGCAGTGGTAATCATCGGCACCGCTCATTCCTGCCTGTATCTTCCTGATGGAATCAGCTCAGGGGCGTTTCTCCGTCCTCTATCCAAGAAACCGCAGTGTTTCTTGTCATGAGCCCCGGTAAATTTCTCTCTTGCTCCGATTGATGCCAGCTTCTGTCCCTTGAGCTTTCCCAGTGGTCACTTCTGTTCCTCTCTTTCCATTTCCATTCATATTTTGGCCCTTATGACCACTTACTTAAACAATTTCAGTGGGTTCCTTCCTCCCTACACAAATCTGTCTGACCCGTGGCTGCCAGAGCTGTCATCCCAAGGCATTTGATGATACTACACTGCTGCTCAGGATAAGATTCCAGATGTCTATCTGTCATTTATCTGTCATCTATCTATCTGTCAATCATCTATCTATCTCAATCATCAATCACAATTTTTAATACATTCATCTGTGGAAGGAAACAGTAGCCGTTTCCTATACCATGGCAATTGTAGATAATGCTGCAATGAACATGGATGTACAGTTTCCTTTGTATATATACCTGGAAATGGAGTTGCTGGATCATATGATAGTTCTGTTTTTAATTTTTTGAGGAGTCTCCATATTGTTTTTCATAGTGGCCACACTGATTTACCTTCCTACCAACAGTGCACAAGGGTTTCCTTTTCTCCACAACCTTACCAAAACTTTTTAACTCTTGTCTTTTTGATGGTAGAAATCCTAACAGGTGTGAGGCTATATCATATTGTGGTTTTGATCTGCTTTTCCCTACTGTTTATGGATTAGAAGCTGGACTCTCAGGCAGTAGTGGGGATAGTACAATACGTGGCCAATCTCCATAGGTACAGGGAGAAACAGGGAGCTGGGCACTGTCACCTGCTCCCTCTGCTCTGAGTCCAGGTGCATAGCTGCAGGGGCTGAAGGGGGAGTTGTGTGCTCCTGCACCTGTTTAAAAACTGCTTCTTTGTTTGCCATAGCCCTGTGGGGCCTGGGAATGCGGGCCCTGTAGGCTCTCAGAGCCAGGTTGTGTGCAGTCAGTGCTTCAGGTGGCTGCCCTAAAAGTTGAATCCCTGGGTATGTGGACAAGCTCCTTTTACAGAGGTGCTGGAGACTTGGTTTCCTGTTGGAGTGAGGTGGAGGGGAAGTGCCCACCAGCTCATCTGGGCTCTAGGGAGGATCCCAGTCATTGCTGAAGGGCGTGCTCATTAGATGCTGAACTCTCATAGTCAGGCCTCTTTCAGGGAACACTGGGGAGGCGGGTGTTTCTGCCTGCTCCCTCTGCACTGGGCCCTGGGAGACAGCTGTGCTGCGTTCTCACACCCCATAGTCACAGCCGCTTTGTATGCTGGTCCTGCAGGACTTCCCAATGAAAACCCCACTGGCTGTCAGAGACATGACCTAGGGAGGTCTTCCTTCCAGGGGGAGTGTTGAAAATCAGGGAGCTAGATGTATGGTTCAAACCTCTATCTCCTCAGGGAGAAGCTGGAAGTTTGGGGGTACCCTCCTGATTGCGTGTCCTGTGCTGGGGGGTGGGGTATATGGTGAGAATGCATCTCAGTCTTTCCTATCTGGTTCGATGTGGGTATTTTCTCAATCATCTGATGTGTAAAAGTCACATGGCGAGTTTATGAATTTCTCTCAGAGGAATCACTTCCTGTGTCACTGTACAGATGTGGAGCTTCCTGGGGGTGGGCAAATTCAGGCGCCTCCCATGTCTCCATCTCGCTCTGCAGTCGTAAATACATGTTTATTGACGAAGTGAGCCACATGGGGAGAAGAATCGGGATTTGGACTAAAAGATACAGCTCACATGAATTTATCAGGAAAGCGCCTCAGTCTAGCATTTGTCCCTTTAAGAAAGGAGTTACCATTTGAGACAAAGAGCAAGCTGTTTAAGAAGCTCAAGGACTGAGACGTTTCTGTGGGATAGTGTAGTTAGACTTCCAAATCTTCTCTGGGTCAAGACAGTGAAAGTAGTTTAGAGCTTAAAATAGAAACACATAGGGCAGCAGAGAGGTATGTCTTCTCTTATTGCTGCAAATGTACAGGAAAATGGAATTAGCTTCTGCCTCAAGTATTTCAGCCGTGCCTAAAGGCACATTCCCTGTCCCTTTAACCTTCTTCAGCCATGGGGAGCCAGATTAAGTAAATATTTGTTAAAACACCTCAGAGCTCTATCTCTCCATCTGCTAAAACAGACTTTAAGGATAGAATTCCTTTGCTATGGGAGTCTAATAGTTGCTAAACTGTATGTGTGAGTGTGTGGGTATACTTCACATATTATGGAATCTTGGCAACCTGTAGTTTTTATTTATTTTGAGTCTTCCTTTTTATTACCTTCCACTGTCACAATTTAAATATGTATCACTGTCTTGTGCACCTGACACTAAATATAATGTTGTATGCCAACTGTTTTTAAAAATAAATCGACAAAAGAATGTATTGGAAAAATAAAATTATTGATCTAGAAAGTAACTATAGAGAACTCCTTGTGAAAGATACGGCCATTATGTTGCTAGCTCTCCTATGATGTTTATGACGCACATCAACACCCTATACAGGGAATAGGCATTGTTTTGCTGTTCTGCCTCCTATCACAGGAAAGGGATCCACCCCAATAGCAAATAATCCAATTCATTACCCTTTAATAGCATTTCCGAGATGGCAAATCCGTGAATTGTACGAGCTGAGCAGAAGGGGAAGGTGTGCTGTCTCACCCGAAAGCCTGGGCACTCATCCTGGGGGACGGTGGAGGTGTGCTCCCACCTTCTGCCCACCTGCGTGGTTCATCTGAATAAATTAGCCTCACGGAGAGGGAGATGACAGCAGAGAGTACACCTGCAATGTAGTGTGACTGTCACAGCTTAGTAAGGGGTTGCCAGGGAAGCAGTTTAAAAAAAAAACAGGAGAAGAGAATTGTCAAGGTTGGGCTCCTTGTGCAATCTGCCTGTCAGAACAGATGATGCATTTGGGCATAATACGCTCCTAGTTCCTTCAGGCAGTTTTCTCTCTCATTTTCAAGGCTTTCAGAATTTTGCTGAAACTTATCTTTTTAAGGGGCTTTTCCTCTCACATGTTTCTCTATAGAACATGAGTCCTGAGAAGGGGAAGATTGTGTTTAAAATGTCCACCCAGGGCTTAAGATCAGGCCAGTCAGTAAAGCAAACCCCTCTAGAATCTTCCCTCCTTGTTTAGAGGGCAACACCCTACAGTGCATTGTCTGCAATGTAGGAAGTTTTGACATTGTTCAACGAGCTTGGGCCACAGTAGCTCAGAGGGCTGTTGGCTTTTCTCTGGGAGTGGCTCGTGAAATGACAAGTTTTGAAGGTGCAGAGACGACAAGGAAACGTACGGAAGTGATGTACTGTCTGTGAAACTTCCTGGTCTCTGGATTCTATTTTAATAGCAGGTGAGCGTTTAAGGGTGGCAAATGAAATATTCATCCAGAAGAGCTCATTAGCAGATGCTATGATACTGACTTACATTGTGTAGTGCTTTGGCTATTTAATCCTTACCATTTTCCTGAGGAAGTAGATATCCTTATTTTATAGATGATGCGACGGAAACTCGGAGAAATTGCACACGTGATAAATGATGGCATATGAATGAAATCTGAAGCTCTCATTCTGGTCTATAGATTTTTTTTGAGTATCTAATCTCCCAAGCAGAACAGGAAAATTCCATCTCTGAAGTATATGGCTCTACTTTCTCTGAAATAGTAGATAGGAGATGAGGCTGGAGGGGGCAATTTCTATATACAGAGAGAGAGGATGCCTCTTTAGATTCGGAATGTCTGGTATAAAGAGAAACTCTTCTTTAATTCTATTTCATAGCTAAATGATACTAGTGAGTGGAATAAAGGCCCTTATCCAAGACCTCATCTCCAATTTCTTGCTGTGAACTCTAAAACGAGGGTGACTTCCCACTTACCTTAATAGACTGTGTTATGTATGTACCCACAGAAAGCCAAAAATTTCCAATTAAAAGAGTATTGATTGCTCATAAATTAGTGCCATCCATTCAAAATCAATGGTCACTGAACTTCTTTCAGTGATTTTTATGGTGAGCCTTCTCGGCCCTGGCACTTTCCTGAAGAAACGTTCCACTGTAACTGCGTGCCCAATTAACATGGACGATTCTTTCACTATTAATATGGGTTTCGAGTTTAGTCTAGTTAGCACTATCCGTCACTGCAGATGAAAGTGGAGTCTTCCAAGCTCGAATGCCTTCTCTCACCTGCTCCCAGAGATAATTCACATACCCTCACTCTGTTCCCCAAAGCAGGTGAACAGCTTCACTTTAGCTATAAAGGAAAACAGAAATTCTCTGGTATAGCAAAAGCAAAAACAAAATCAAAACCCAAAATACTCAAAACTCCCCAAAACCTCAAAACAAAGCAGACAACATGAACTATGTCATAGGGATCGATGAGGGTTATAATTTCATTGCCTACGAGGCAAAATCATGATGAAATGATCGCTACTGTACCTCTAAGAAGTGCTCCCCTAGGGCGCTATGCTAATTAAATCTGAAAGGGAGACAAATTGGGGAGCTACCAGATGTCAGGCTGAAGTCTGGCAGGAAAGTAAGAGGAGCTGGGGAAGCTCAAGGAGCACACATTTCAGAAGACAAATGTGATCATTGTGTGAGGCTGAGGTGAAATTGATCTTCCAGTTCAATGGCTGTCCTGGGACTGTGAATAAACCTGTGGCCGATCAAGATATTTTTGTGACTCATGCTAATCTGTGGGACTCCTGGGATTTCATCCCACTTCTTCCCGTTGGTGTCACAGCTAAAGTCCATTAAGGATAAGCAATTGAGCAGTTTTTTTCCCACTTTGTCACTTCTATTCTGAGGAGAATTGTTCATTTATTTAACTAATGTCTGTTTTCTGCATTAGAGGCTCCTGATGGTCCTAGTGGGGGTGGTATAGAGGGCAGGCTTCTAGGAGAGAAATGTATCAAATGGAAACATTACTTAGGGATCAGGAGACTCAGGTTCTAATGCCAGCTCTGCCACAAATTGGTTGTAGGTCATTTTATTTTTCTGTGTTTGCTTTCCTATAAAGAAAATTGCACCAAATAACTGTATCTGCAGTTTCACTTCCATGGTCAGGGATATCCTCAGATAGCTCATCTGTTAAAACAGAAAAAAGTACCACAGTTTTTTGAACCAATCATTTACTGATGGGCACTTAGGTTGCTCCCAGCACTTGGCTATTGTAAATTGTGCTGCTATGAACACTGGGGTGCATAGGTTCTTTTGGGTTGGTGTTTCAGGGTTCTTAAGGTATAATCCCAGCAGTGGAGTCACTGGATCTAAAGGCAGTTCCATTTTTAACTTTTTGAGGAAATTTCATACTGTTTTCCACAGTGGCTGCACCAGTCTGCATTCCCACCAACAAGGCATTAGGGTTCCGTTTTCTCCACATCCTCTCCAACACTTATTTGTTGATTTGGTTGATGGCCATTCTCACCAGCGTGAAGTGGTATCTCATGGTAGTTTTAATTTGCATCTCTCTGATGGCTAATGATGCTGAGCATCCTTTCGTATGCCTCTGGGCCCTCTGTATGTCCTCCTTGGAGAAATGTTTGTTCATGTCCTTTGCCCATTTTCAATTGGATTTGATTGTCTTCCTGGAGTGGAGTCATGTGAGTTCTTTATATACTTTGGAAGTCAAATCCTTGTTCGAGGTATCATTGGCAAATATGTTTTTCCATACAATTGGCTTCCTTTTCATTTTGCTGATGCTTTCTTAAACTATGATACATTTACACAGTGGAATACTACACAGCAGAAAGAAAGAATGGGCTACTACCCTTTGTAACAGCATGGATGGAACTGGAAGAGGCTCATGTCTGGAAAGTAGGCAAGGGATACCTGTGTTTATTGAGGTGGCTGCTCTCAGCTCCTTGATCCTTTTGATTATTTAGGTTAAGAACTACTCTCCTTTGCTGCCCATCTAGTTTGCCTCTAGGAACACCGTCTTTTATTGACTATCTCCATAGTTCTGTGAGAGTCAGGCTTCCGTGGCTTTTATTCCAACCTTGCTTCTTATTATGATAATTGTGTCACTTTTTCTGAGGGTGAAGTGCTGGCACTTGGTCTCTGTTGTTTCAGGATTCTATCATCCCCATTATCCATGAAGAAACCCAGTTCTGTAACAAGTTTTACCAATAGCTCTACTCATGACTGGCTTCATGGACATATGTCCTGTGTAGGTACACAGAGCCCTATACTTAGAAGTGCCCCACACTTTGTTTGATGCTCTGCCAGTACAGTCTTAAAATTACTCCACATTTTCATGTTGCACTAGACCTGGAAAATTATGTTGCTGCTGCTGGTCCCACTCTTCAGAAGATGGCCCCTACTGAGCTTCTCAGTGATGCTGATGCCCCTCTCACCAGTGCTTTCTTACAGTGTCAGCAAAGAGAATGTTCTGTGTGCCTCCCTGCAGAAAATAGGAGGCTTTGTACAGTAAGTCCATTTTACCATGCCCACCTTCCTCGGTCTTTTGATTCCCAACCTGACCCACTATTATATTGGTTCTGGCATCTGCACTTCATTCATTGTGGGCTACTGTTTTGCTTCCAAGATCTATCCTAGCAGTGTATAAGCATTGTTCTCAGGCTCCTTGCCAGAATGTTCAATCTGTATTTTGAGAAAGTGTTCCCTTGTTATTAAACTCTCCCTAATTCAGCTGTACATTTGTCTTCTTTCCTCCTTGGTCTAACGTTGTCTTGGGATCCACATTTACAGGCACACTTTCTGAGTTCCTGGTAGTGTATGTAGCCAGATCCTGGAGCACCATATGTGTGCTCACTTTTGCCTTGAATTGGTGCTTAATTCCCCTGAGTCACTCATTCCTTCTTTTTATGATTCAACAGCACTCAGCAGTCACTCAGTTCCATCCTTACAGTTGCCTTTTCCCTCATGTCTCTCAAATACTAGATGCTTACCTTAGCTAATGTTTCCCCCTCCACTGGCATCACATCCACTGTACCCCAGTGAATGTTTTCACAGTTGCACCGCTAGAGCATTCCAGATACTATTTGTACTCCACCTTCCACTAGTGGTGAGAGCCTCATGCCAGCTACCTGGCAGGTGATCCAGGTCCCAAATCCCAGTTGAGGGTCTTCTTCCTGAAACCACTCCTGACATCAATGCACTTAGATTTGGTTCTTTGGAAAGAGATTCTGAGATAAGGAGTTCTAGGCAGCAGTGGGTTTGTTGGGGAGTATTCTTAGGAAGTGTACTGGTAAGGACACCAGGGTGGTAGGATTGAGAAGACCAAATATCTGACCTCCAATCCAGTGCAAGTGAGGCTTCAGCTGATTCCCAGGGGAGTTCTGAAGCTGGGATGCTTCCTCTAGTTTTCTCAAATGGAAGCAAAGGGGCTTGGCCTTTATATACCCATAGCGGTCTGTCGCTAGCTGTGGGCCGATCCTCCCCATGAGGTATAACCTTTGGCAAGTCAGTTCTCTGTGGCAAAGGCAATTTCTAGTGTGGAATGCAGGTGTGAGCCCTCAGTCACTGGAGGTTGGACGCATCCACCCTCAGAAAAGGATCTGACAGAGCATCACAGAGCTAGAGTCAGATTACAGTGCATGTAATAATGTCTTACTGAGAATGCATAAAATGAACTAGAATGGATCCTAGGATTTGAACGCATTTTCTTCTCTTGCATATCAATGTTCAGTTCACAGACTAGATATTTCCAATGTAGCTACAAAGACATTCCAACTGTGGTCACAGCGATGATAAAATTGGACATTTAAATAAATATTGAAAGTTTCCACAGTTTTGGCTACATGTGTAACATTTTGTCTATGCTTATTATTTGGCTTGTTCCTGAGAGTATTTCAGAATATGCTCATTTAATTTATTTTCTCTGCCATTTTTCCTTCATTTGTTCTACCACATTTGCTTGCATGCAGCTAGCTGACAATATAAATAGAAGCAAAAGAGCTCAGAAATCTACCCCCAAATGCCACCCAGGCGTGGGTTAGTGATTTCAAATACCATGACTTCTGTATTATATTTTCTCTCCCTTATATTCCTAATGAGGCTTACCTGCTGTGGTCCTCAGGAAAGAGGTTAGGTGGGAAATTTCAGCAATTTTTGCCCTAGAGAGTCTTGAAGCAAAATCTAATACCCACTGTTGAGCATGTAGAAAATCTAGTAGATAAGACAGAGAAGCTGTTCAACTTCACGTGAATAAAAGCTTTAGCTGAGCTGGCTTGGAATCTGCCCTGCAGATTGGCTGTGAAGTTTTGATAACATTTTATTATTTTTTTATTGGGAAATTATGCTAAGATCATGATCTGTCATGAACTTTTATTTTTAATATTTTACTATTTTTTATGAATTGAAGAACACTATTTCCTGAACTACCTTTCTCTTTGAATTGGGATTTTAACTGACTGACAGAAATAGTGGCTAACATGAAAGAACATTCTTTTCCTGCCCAAGGCTGATGAGCTGTTGATGATACGGACAATCGTTAAACAGTATCAACTGGTGACCTGAGACACCCCATTCGCTTGTGGCCTTTGGGAAGGAATAGGGTGCACATCTTACTTGAGGCTTTGCTCTGCTGTGTCATCAGCTGAGCATGTGCTCTGCATCCCAAGTGCACCACTGACAGCTCCTATTATCAAGGGCAGGGAGGTCGGAGTCATTGACATCTATGTGAATGATGAGTTCTGTTCCATCATAAATAACCTGCATATTCAGGTCCTAGACTACTTGATATTCTACAACCTTCTTATTCATGGATGAAATAAGAACAACACATATATCTGTTTTGCCATGGTGGAAAATAATCTCAAATCTTGCTGTTAATATTTTAGTTGCCAAAAAAAAAGATTTCCAATATTGGATAATTCCATAGAAGGGAAAGGGTTCTCTGAACTTCTAAACAACATAAAATAATTTTCAAGCACTCTTTATAGCAACTAAAGAATGAGGTGGTGATTCAATCAATCTTGGGAGACTCCTTTAAACTAATCTCCAGAGCACTGGGCAATATTGAGAAGGAACATTCTAACTTTTCAATCCTAGGTGAGAATATTGACAACCGTGAGCGTTAAAATTGCAGACAGTAGCTACCACATGATCCCTGGGAGTGTCGATTCTCTGCCCAAGGATCCCTGCTTTTTGAAGGGAGCTGTGTGGAGGCTGGGCAACAGCTGCATCATTCCCATCAAAGTAGAACTCTCATAGTCAGAGAATAGAGAGGGAGTGAGCACAAGCAACGTTTCTCAGGCTGTGCTCAAACACATCATCGTCTGCCTTTTCTGTTTCAATAATTTGTAAGCAGACTGCCTCCTCCATAAACAGACCAGCAGGAAAGCAGAAAGCCATGTGAGTTATTGCATCTCTGCTGCCTGAGACTCTGGACACAACATCCCTTTTAATGCATTGAAATGTGGAACTGTCTTTGAGGGAATGTCATTCGGAATATGACCACTGAAAAAGCCCGGGCTACTTTAAGGGATGTAGAGAGCTGTTCGTTTCATGACACTTACATGCCTGGTATCGCTGTTACAAAGCAAATGGTAGCTAATGGTTTTTAGCTAATGTTTCCAGCAAGATTTGGGAACAGAAACTCAATATAGTAATTTATTGCTCTGTCTCGCCTTAAGCATTACTTACTTCATACGTGATTATAGTAAAGGCCCCAGGCTGAGTCTCAGCCGTGCTCACCCTATGTTGATATGTCTTGAATCCTGAAGGAGCTCTTGGAGAGGTCAGTGGATGTCCTGAGTGTAGTATGTGTCTATCACGTGTACTCCAAATCCTATAAAGAAGGATTAAAATTAAAAGATTGAATACATATGAAAGAATTGTTTATAACCTCAGAAAGGTGTTTAATGCATGAAAGCATCACCTTGAGGCTTCTACTACAGGGTATAATAGCCTTAAATGAGGGGGAACAGTGTTCACCTATGGACAGGTCAGCAGGCACACTGGCCCATTATAGAACACAGTGAGATGGTGTAGCCTCAGGACAGGCCCACCTGGACCTGGCTAGGAAGGGGAACTGAAAAGGCCACCAGCCACACTGTGAACGGACTGATAGATACCCTTGGTGTCAACACAAACAGCATGCCCTTTAGGCAGAGACATAATGGCTACCTAGCAGCTTTTCTGTGTTTTCTCTGTGACTCTTCATTTTCTCCTGCCAGGGGACACCTGGCAATGTCCAGGGACGGTTTTAGTTATCACAGCTGGGGTCATGGTGTAGCATGGAGGACATTGCTACTGTGATCAGGTAGGTAGAATCCCAGAATGCTACTATTCATCCCACAGCACTCAGACAGGCCCCTCCCCCTTTCCAAACAATGAATTGTACTGTCCAAAACGTTAACAGCATCAAGACTACAACTAACTTGCATTTATGACTACATCACAATAGTGGTTTTGAACGAGAAAGGAAAAATATGAAGGTATTTTCAGACAAGCGGGATAATCCATTCTGTGGGCACATCTGTAGCATTGTGATGGGGACTGTAGGGCTCCAAAGGGCAGACAGGGACTCTTGCCAAGAAAGGGGGTGTTGGGCCAGGTAACTGTGATCTGGGATAACATGGGAGGCTTACAAGTATTTCCCGTGTGCCCAGCTTTGTTCATACTTCAATTTTATTAGCATTTAATTTTTAGTTAAATAGTTGTGATCCCTTTGTAGGCTTTCAAATCCTTTGTAAGCTTTCGAATCCTTTGTAAGAGCTTTACCTCATCCTTAAGGTCAAATACCTGGTGCTAGGTACTGCCAGTTGCTTGACAGTTTTATTCCTTCTTTAATTCAGTTGACACTTGTTAACTGTCTATTATGTGGCAGGCATTCTAGACTTAAAGGAGACAAGAGTAAGACAGACTCAGTTGATGTTCTTCTGGAATTAAACTCTAGTGGGAGAAGATGTCTATGGATGAATAAATATTCAAGTAATTAATTAACTGCTATTGTTTCAATGGATCAGTAAGAAAAATACACAGTATAATAAAAATGTATCAGGGCTATCCTAACTCAATTTTAGCCATTTTTAAAAAAGATTATTTATTTATTTATTTTTAGAGAGAGGGGAAGGGAGGGAGAAAAGAGAGGGAGAGAAACATCAATGTGTGTTTGCCTTTCACACGGCCTCAACTGGGGATCTGACCTGCAACCCAGGCATGTGTCCTGACTGGGGATCGAACAAGTGACCCCTTGGTTTTCAGGCTGGCGCTCAATCCATTGAACCACACCAGCCAGGGCTCTATTTTGGCCTTTAAAGAGTTTTCCCTGATAAAGGGATGTCTTTGCCCCACTTGCTTGGGCTTCCTTCCAGCATGGCAACTGGGTTTCAAGAGCCAAACCCCAAGAGACCAAGGCTGAAATACATGATATTTTATGTACCAACCTGTGTAAGGCAGGAGGTCAAGCCCGAGGATCTTGACAGCTCATTAGGATAAACTGAAAAAACACACACAAAGTAGACTGGATGGAGCAGACATAGCCTTTAATACTCACATTACAGAGCATCAGCGATGGTGAAGGAGGACCTCACCTCCCTGAGTCTGAGACTTGTTTTAAGGAGTCCCAGACAGAGGAGTCATGTGTCTTTTACATGGCTCTGAAATATATTACCTCAGTGGGTACGTGCAGAGAGAAAAGGTCAAGAAGCAGCCACAGGACAAGAAGCTGCTCCCCAAAAGAGATGAGAATGGAATTACAATCCATTTCCAAAGCAATACACATTCCTTCTGGACAGGGGCCCTCTGACCAGCCTTCCATTATGGCAGGGGTGTCAAACTCATTTTCACCGGGGGCCACATCAGCCTCGCAGTTGCCTTCAAAGGGCCGAATGTAACTTTAGGACTGTATAAATGTAACTACTCCCTAACTGGGGGCAAGGAGTTCAGCGTTGCTGTGGGTAGAAACAAAGTGCTGGGCGGATAAAACAAGGTGGAGGGCTGGATTCGGCTTGTGGGCCTTGTGTTTGCCACCTGTGCATTATGGGATTTGGAAGAGCCATGTCCATCAACCACCCCACACCTTGAAACTTGTTGGACCCTTGTGATGGAGTGACATAGGCACTAGAACTTCATGGGAGAAATGTCAGGATCACATTGTAAGAGAAAAGCAAAGCAGCATGGGGGCTATTGTTGCAAACATTTGGGGGAAAATACGGTCAATTGTAAGTAAAACAAGAGATTGTAAGTACAAATTTACGTTTAAATCACTACTTTTTTTTTTGAACCAGAGGTAAACCTCTAAAGAAATACAGAAATAAAGATTTCTCTAAATACAGAGATAATGTTAAATCTATAAAAAATAATCAGTGAATAAGAAGTGACAGATTCTAGGAAACTTTGCTAGTGAATACAATAATAATTTATTAATCTTAGATTAGTAAATTATTAATACAGTTAACAAACTTAATAATTTAGTGATAAATTTAATATTTTATTAGTCTTAGTTTCAGATTTTAGCTTTTGGAAAATTGGGTAGGCTCATGTAGGCCTCAAAGGGAGAGATCCTTTTACGATCTCGTGTTTGCCAACAGGTTGCTATAAGCCCACAGTAGTTTTGTGAAAACAAAAGACATTGTTGTTAGAGACATGTTGTTTCTTTACCTAGCTTTCTCCATTTATGAGAATGAAGACTTCTCAATCTCGGGCAAACAAAACGGAGAACTCTGAAGAGGTGCATGCATATTCCCAAAAAATTGAAGAGAAAATAACATTTTCCAGCAGAACATTCTCCCTGATTTTACCTGATATATGTGGTTTATGGAATTTTATGGTGATGAGAAGGATAATTTTCAGTTAATACTGCTTACTTTGCAGACCGCACCGCCTGTCCCAACCTCACATTTTGCGCATTTCTTAGATGATGTTGTGGGATTAACCTGTGTGTTGCATTTACAATGCAGTCCTTCAAAGGCAGCCCTTGACTGAAGTAATTTTCATAATTATATTGACCTGAGAAAATGTCCTTGCCAGAAGCACTGTGTCCGTCTATCACAGAATACAACAGTGCTCATCGGGGGATGGCAGAGGACAGGCTGCCGTGGTCCAAGGGCCGCAGAGTGTGGGAAACATGTGCCCTGGACCTGCTGACTTCTTTTGTTAGGCACTTGTTGCAGGTCAGGATCCTCAGGAACAGACTCTCAGACAGAGGATCATGGCAGGAGGTTCCCTGGGGAGTGTTCTTGGGGTCAGGAGCCCTGGGAGGATGAAGGAAATAGGACTGGGGAGAGGGTGAAGTTGGACTTAGATGTAGTTCCAACAAAGCCCTCAGCTGATCCCACGGGGTGCCGAGGAGCTAGGTTGGCCCTAGAGTGCCCCAAAGACAAGCAAAAGGGCCAGAGCCTTATATCCCCATATTAACCATCACTGAATGTGGGCTGACTCAGAGGAAGGGGCAGAACTGTGGGTGACTGTCCTTAGACAAACAGTGCCTGGGACAGTCTCAGCTGAGAGCTCTCAGCAGTCAGGTCTGGCAGTGGCGGGGGGAGTGAGTGTCTCAGTTCTGAAGGAAGGGTACCGTAGCATCTACCACGAAAGTATTCTTGAGTTACTGAGGGACACGCCATAGTCACCATAGAACCTAGTATATTAAATAGAGATGATGAGAGTTTTATTTTGAGGGAATAAGTTGTCATTCAAAACCTATCAGAATCAAGCCCAAGATTCATCATGCTAGTTCTCATCGCTAGGCGATATTGATTAATCACATGACAGTGAAACGTTGGATTTGTACCATATCCCAAAGCTTCCATGTAAGATGCTTCAGGTTTGCGGAGATTTGCAACGCTTCTTAGATTTCATTGTGAGTGCAAGAGAAAAATAAATGCCTTCTTGATGATTTTACAAATAATCATAAAGATAGTGTAAATTGTCAGAGATGTTTATTTTCAAGGACCCTTTGTTCTGTTGCTCAAGGCCAAGTTGTTAGGTGCTAAAGGGTTGTGTGTTGAAAATGTATTGTTGTACCTCTGAATAGAAAGCTGCAACTTGCCCTCTCTGGAGAGGATCACAGATGTCTCCTAGGAAAGAACTAGTTTACATCCTGTAGAAACCAAATGCTAGGCATTAATGACTTCGGAATGGCCTGGTTACAGAATCTCAGCTCTGGGGAGGCAGTTACAGTAGTCAGAAAGCACAGATTCTGTTTAGTTTGGAACATAGCTCTACCACTCTTTTGCTTTGGTGCCCTCAGGAAAATTAAGTTCAATGTTACTCAATTTTCTCATCTCTAAAATGCTTATAATAGTACTAAGGTTTAGAAGATTAAATGACTCCTATGTGTGCATGGCAGAGAGTCAGCGCTTTATAGATGCTTATTATTATGTTCAGTTTTTACAAAAATTTTATTTATTTATTTTTAGACAGAGGGGAAGGGAGGGAGAAAGAGAGGGTGAGAAACACCAATGTGTGGTTGCCTCTTGCATACCCCCTACTGGGGACCTGGCCCAAAACCTAGGCATGTGCCCTGACTGGGAATTAAACTGGTGATCCTTTGGTTCACAGGCTGGCACTCAATCCACTGAGCCACACTAGCCAGAGGCAGTTTCTTTTTTTGAAGAAAGATATAAAAGGTAACCAGCTTTCTCTGTATTAAGTTATTGCATCATATTTTCACGCTAGAGGTGTCCCTTTTCCTTTATGGGAAAAAGAATCAAATAACATCGATTGTTACAAGTCAGTATCTTGGAATAATCTTGGGTTGACATTTGAAGATTTCCCTCAACTCTATCCACATGCATCAGGAAAAGACTTAAAAGAAAACAATCTTACTTTAGATCTTTGCTGAAAGAAGGTAAGATTGGGAAGTTACTTTTAAGAAAAATCTATGCATCATATATCTTCAATATATTATCTCATTTAATGTTCATAACAACCCTCTGAGATTTGTGCTATACTTTTCTTCTTCCTAGAGATGAAAGAAAACAAGACCAGAAGTTATGAGTTGGAAGAGGAGTAAATTTGGAATCCAAAAACAGGTCAGTATAACTCCAGTGCAGTGTCGGGGTGAGAAGTGGGGTGGGGTGCTGGTCTGCTGTGGTATAATTGAGGTTGGACAAGGTGTGTGCAGAACATAGACGGTAAGAGTCCTTTCCTCACCGTGACCAGCTGCAAAGGTCTTTCTCCAGGGGTGATTTCAGGACCACTTTTCCTTCTCTGGGACTATTTGTCTTTGGGTTAGATAGTTATTTAAGTAGAACAAAAAACACTAAACTCCTTCGGCTATGTAATTACTAAATTACTTGGCTTATGTCTCCCCAAGAACTTAAGACAAAGCTGATTTTGCAAAATAATAGCTTTCTTTCTTTCTTTCTTTCTTTTCTTTCTTTCTTTCTTTCTTTCTTTCTTTCTTTCTTTCTTTCTTTCTTTCTTTCTTTCTTTCTTTCTTTCTTTCTTTCTTTCTCTCCTCTGGTTAATGATTAAATTAGATAAGTAAGAGAAGGTGTTAATGTTTACCAGAGGCTACTGGGAATCAATATGTATTTGTTTCAAGACACCTTGCATTGTACTTCTGTCATGGATATTTGGCAAAAGAAGAGGAAAGAGCTAAAGGAAATAACCTTGGTGGTAAAAATTGTCTTCTTGAAATCATTTTTTTTTTTGCTGCAGGGTTATATTGATTTAGGAAACAAGATTTGCATTTTTTAAAACTATAATTTAGAGTAAAACTATATTTAGATTACAGGAAAAAAATACGTAGTATTCAGATTTCTAAAACTCTACATTTGGACAGGTTTTCTTTTTTTTTAAGATTTTATTTATTTATTTTTAGAGAGAGGGAAAGGGAGGGAGAGAAACATCAATGTGTGGTTGCCTTTCACATGACCCCCACTGGGGACCTGGCACTGGGGACCTGGCCCACAACTCAGGAATGTGCCCTGACTGGTAATTGAACTGGCGACCCTTTGGTTCGCAGCCTGCACTCAATCCACTGAGCTACACCAGCTAGGCCTGGACAGGTTTTCTTACAGTTGTTCAGTGAACATACTTTCTTTTTCTATAAATAAAATGGCTTGAAATGTTTTTTCTTTTCCAGGAAGTCTCAAAGCTATCCCTAAGGACTAAATCTTGAGAGAAACAGTGGAGTAAAATTTCTTTTTGCAAATTTGTGAAGAAGAACATTCAGTTACAAAAGTACAGATCTAGAAGCATGGGAGAAATAATGTTTATATTGTGTTCTTTAAAAATATAATACTCAGTGGCTATACAAGGTCTTTTGCACAAATTCTTTTGCACTTAACAGGCTAAAGAAAATCAAGTAGCGGATGATACAATATAGTTAAAATAAAAGCGGGTAATGACCTTGAATCAGAACAAGAAGACAAATCAAAGGAATAAAAAGACTTTTTTGTATATATACACCTTTATTTTTTAAAAGAACTGTGTGTCTAAAAGAGAATAATGGTGAAACATCAAGTGGAAGTATATTGATAAGAACTATTCTAGATTATCACAAATAGTAGATATGTACATTAGGTATCTCAGCTTTACAGGGTATATATACTAATATCGGGGCCTCTGTACTGTTCATTTGAATGCAAGAATAACAAGACATTAAAAACAAAAACTTACCCTCTCTCAAGCCAGTAAAAGTGTGAGACAATTTTTATACTAAGTCATTTAGCTCCATGACCAGATGGTTAAAGAAGATAAACTTTAAGAGTTGATTTCGAATTTTAGAGGAAACACTGCTGCTGTTCAGTTTGGTGCACTTCATAGTGTTCATTTGCATATGAAAAACGCTTCCATAAGAATATTGTAGTTAATGTACTGGGCAAACAGCTTGCATGTGTATTGTGGCTTTGTGGTGCTAAAACAACTGGTTGCTCTGATAAAATTATAAGTAAATTTGGGGATGGAGGTGAAAGCAGTAATAAATCAGTTATATGGCAACTCGTAGAAGAAAGAAAATACTGGCTTACTCCCCAGCTCTCCCCAACTTTTCAAGTGGTTGAATTTACATCGTGCACATAATATTTTATTGCGTTAGTTCTTTGTTCTATGGATTAATCTTCCTAAATAGAGTAATTTACTTGGTTGCTTTAATTAATTAATTTTTAAAGTTCGCAAAAAAAAAAAATCTTGGAAAAACACTGTGTAAACACAGCCTCAATACACACTCATGTAAAATTTAACCAGTATTTGGAAACCCACTCTATCAAGGCACCTTGTTAAAATAATGAAATAATGATTCAATTCTCTAATCATTAGAAAAAATGACTGGCTAACTAATTAAGCAAAACATATCTTTCACACTGCATACTTGATTAAATGGATCTGTTACTCAATCATTTAATGTATTAAACAGCAAATGAAGGGACAAAGCTTTCTGGCTAATACTATCCAAATGGTTGTTAGGCAGGCACAGCCTCTGTTATTTACACGTGGGTTTGTTTGCAGTGGGTGTTATTGCCACTTCTCCAGCGTTTAAGCATCCCTTCTTTATTACAGAGAAGCCATCAATCCAGAGAGTTAGCCAGAGGTCCAGCTTCAGAAGTGGACTCTTCTTTGGCTTAGCCCACAGTGCAATTCCAACTCCCTGGTCACAGTAGTTGGTTCAGGAGCGTCACATGTCATGAGTTATTCCAACCAGAGTGAAGCTTATGGCATTTATTCAAAGTTTAGGAGAAGAGGAGGTATCTTTCTTCTGGATGATGTGGTATCTTAATGTGAGTCCCGGAAGTGCTACAGACACTTGGCTATTGTGAAAAAAGCCAGTCTTAGGGTAGAGCTGTTGAAGCACCAGAGTGAGCAGAACTCAGTGAATTATAGATAAATAGACTGGAGTCCTTATCAAACCATATCAGAAGCCTAAATGTTCTCTGGACTGCATGAGACAGCACATTCCAGTTTAATCCAGTTTGTGTTGGGTCCCCTCTTACTTGTAACTAAAGTAAGTAAAGTCCCAAGAGATCCAACAACTCAACAACACCAAGTCCAACCAACCACCCTTACTGGCCTCCAGTCTGCTTTCCGCATCCCCTCCACACGCGTGCACGCGCGCACACACACACACACACACACACTCATATAAGAATTTTTTCCCTTCCAAAGCTGTTTCTAAGTTGTAGTTTGGGATAGAGAGGGGATTAGGGTGAAAAAAATTCTCCATACTTCCATATCTTAGCTTTGGAAAAACTTCAAATATTTGGATGTTAAAATTATTTATTTTAACATTTTATTTTGAAATGATTATAGACCTATGGGAAGTTGCCGAAGTAGTACATAGAATTTTTTGAACTCTTCACCCAGCTTCCTATAGTAGTGATATCTTATATAACTGTTGTAAAATATCAAAACAAGCAACTTAACATGATTCAATATGATACTGAGCAGTGTTTATTCATTTTTACCTAGAGAGAAGTTTTGTAGTAAACACTTTGTCTTGCCTCAGATAATTTTATAGGAAAACTCAAATAAAATAAGTTATTGCTTGAAATTTTACAGGATGTTTGTTGACATGAGTCACCCAAGTCATCATAAAAAA
>VMDR010017476.1:0-20073 GCA_007922815.1 Macrotus californicus
ATGGTATCTGGAATAATGACTATCACTGCAGGTAGAGTAATCTGGACATGGAAAACACTGTGTTTTTTTAATACACAAGCTTATTATCTATGCAAGTAGGAACCCCCATGCCTTGCTATT
The DNA here is from genome assembly GCA_007922815.1 of Macrotus californicus. Lineage (NCBI taxonomy): Eukaryota > Metazoa > Chordata > Mammalia > Chiroptera > Phyllostomidae > Macrotus > Macrotus californicus. The sequence goes on from VMDR010017476.1 coordinate 121, forward strand.
CTTTGTCCCACCAACCCTTAGCACAAAACAAAATGCCCTGCATTTGGTAGCAGTCCAATAAATACAACACTGCATATGTCGATGAATGACTCATTGAAGAGCAATTATTTAAATAATAAAAACTTGTAATGATTTGGGTTTCATTCGCCAGCTCATTTCACAAACAATATATGTGATAAGGTGGGAGACAAGCCAGGCAGCTTATACAGCAGAACATGTGTCAGGAAAACCACTGTTGTTGTTTCACTCTTCAGTAGATCTTTTTCAAATAGCCAGGGAGAGCCTTTGGGGAGCTTTTTGGGTGGTGTGGTTTGTTCTTATGGTGACTCCCAGTGATGGGCAGTGCCTGAAGCTGCAGTCAGCCAAGGCTAGTGGCTTGTTGCTGTCTCCATTGTGATTTGGTGCCATTTAGCAAAAGTGTCTTAGGCTGATGATGTGAGATTGATGTGGTCAAGCGGACTGTTCTCAAATGTACCTTTGGTTTTCCAGAAGGCCTGAAAGCTGAAAATTGGAGGGCACCCTGATTGCAGAAGGTCTGGATGCAAGACTGAAAGGGTTGTCTTCTGCTCCAAGGGCGTTGATCACATTGCTGCCTTCGTCACTTACTGGGACCTCTGGTAAAAGAAGCTACTAGTCTAACTCTTAGATAAGACAAAGAGTCAGCAAGGAGGAATTTTTTTTTTAATTAATGAGATTGGTTTATCTTATCTAGATTATTCATCCTACTACTAAAGGCTTAGAATGATGAAATAAAATATAAGCCTTAAACTTAAAATGAGACATAACTCTCCTAATGCAGAAATTCTTTAAAAGAGCAACTATATTCCCAGTGAATGTGTTATTAGCAAACGATCCTAATTATTTTCACTGTAACTCATGGAATACAAGTGAAAATGTCACTGTTCACATCTTCCTGCAGCAATCTGACACTGAAGACAGTTTAATTGGTTATTGCATTCCTGAAATAAGATGGAAGTTATATAAATACTTATAATCCTCAAAGTATATGAAACACACTTTAAGTGAATTGCTCACAATTAGAAGGTTCTGTTCCTCAGTGAAGTCACACTGCAGCCCCAGACCTTCCCACTTGTAGCCCATGGAGCCAGGGAGCAAAGCATCCTGCGACAACCATGTCTGCATAAAGTCCTGGCTCAGTCCTCATTCCCCTCTGCTGTGTACAGAATTGTTCATTGCCATGCTCCAAGTCCAGATAATTTCTATTGTTTTCAAATATGTTTTTGTCAATAATGGGAGAGATTGTACAACCCACTTGAAAACTGGATGCAATGGGGGGGGAACCACGAGACCTACGTGTGGAGCCTTGGAAGGTAGCCTTTGACTTTCCCCATGATGGTGACAGGAAAACACAGAGGCTTTGCCGAATCTCAGCAGCACTCCAGCCCCTACCAGGGAAGGGCCTTGGAGAATAAGGGGGCTTCTGGGATCTTTGTGCTTTCTCATTTCTCATTCTTCATCTCCTCATCACCTGACACACTTGCTCCTTCTAACTTGTTACCAGTGAGTGGTGGATTTTGTTCTAGGACAAGGTGACAGCTAGAGAAATGAAGTCCTAAGTAAAACTACTCTCAGTTACCTAGAGCGGTGTGTGTGGGGTCCACAAAAGGGAATGATAGACAGGGAGACAAGAAGACATGAAGTAGACAAGTGTCCCAGGGAACATAGAGGCCAAAGGATGTGCTGATTACATGACTATGCATGCTCCCATTCAACCGGCAAGCAAAGAGCAGGATGGGGCAAGATTAGGACTGGAAGCCAAGACTTCATCCCTTGTCTAAGATGGAGCTAATCCCCTTGGTAGATGGCCCCAGTCCCCTATAGATACCACCACCCCCACCCCTGGAACTTGAGCTGTGGAGACAGAACTATCCTCAGCCTCCTCCCATCCCCATAACACTGTTACCAACTGAAACATGCCTCATATTGCCCTGGGATGCCGTCTTTGTGAACTGTTGGGCTATAGTTAGCCCCAGGCTAATGCTGGAAGAACCAGTTCTTGTGTGCAGGACAGGAAAGCCTCGGGAGATCCAAGAATGAAACATGGGCCTAGATGAGACATGGAACATTGTTTCAGTGTATGCTTGTAGTGGGCAAGGACTCCTGATAGCCAGAAGGCAGGCTTCCCAGGTACCCAGAAGAAAGCCTTGCTCATACAGTCCGGCATGATGGCGATCTACCATTCAGCTTGGGGATGAGTCCTTTCCACCAGCACTGGTAAACCTTAGAAGAGCTGTGTTAGACAAGGCTCTCTCCTTTTCAGACCCTTCAAGACATCAGGTAAAGTTATTATCCCATCTCTGCCTTACCAACCACGAAGCTAGGAAATTAACCTAGTCTCTCCCAGCCTCTTCAACTATAGGCTCATTGCACCTATCCAGAAAGGTTACTAAGAACAAAGCAGATAGCACAGGGAGGCACACTCTCAAAGCAAAACTATTAATCAGCTTTATTGGCATTGCTTAATTTTCCATTCTAGCTCACATCCCATTGATAGCCTGGAGCTGGGCAGCCAGGCTCTAGCACATGGACCCTCCCTGAGCTACCGCTAATTGGACATAGTCAGCTGTCAATCATATTCTGTTTCATGAGGATTTTAATTAAGAAATACAGAGTCTGAGAGAGTTAGAATATGAATTACATTTGTAAAGAACTACCACAAACATTCCTGATGGTAAAATCCAGGATTTGATGAACTCAATGAAATTAAAATAATCTCCCTTTTCTTGACTAGTTAAAATGGGTTTCTGTTTTACAGCCAACAAGTTCCAGGGTAAGCTAACATTCAGAGAAAGCAGTTTCCTCCCTGTCCCCATTTAATAAGCAAGCCACAAGGGAAGGGGGATGGCTTTCATCTTGTCAAGGTCTTACAGTGAGTCAAGAATGGATGGGCATGGGACCAAACTTTTCTGACCTATAAAACAGAACTTTTGGTATATCTCATATTCATTTCCTATGTTTTGATAATGAGAAATTTCATTCAACAGACTATTAATTATTTTACTCAGCATGAGTATTGAGTAACTGTGTCATCTTATAAGAATAACTGAATATGGGAAATTTTAGAACTGACCTTGCAGCTATTAATCATGCCTTTAAATATTCAACCATACATAGTTAAATTCATCCATATTTTAATTTGAAATTTTAATTGTTTTTAGTTTTCAATGAACCAAAGGATTGATTCATACTCAGCATTTGAGAAAAATTCATTAAATGGATAATAAACAGCAATAATGCCCATAAATAGCAGTAATAAAAGCTAACATTATTGAGATCTTATTGTGTGGCACGTTAGAGAATAGGCACAGAGATTAATTAGCACAACACACAGCCAGTAGTGGTGGAGTGAAATCTGAACCTACAAAACTCAGATGTAGTAAGCACTATAACACTTTGACCAGGTCCTCTTTACCAGGCTGGTACCCACGTACCAACTGCACCTCAGCTAGGAAGTTAAGTCCTCTAACCCCTTGGCCCACAGCCAGTGGCTTACTGATAAGGGATACAAAAGCCTGTCCTGTGTCTCAAAAGGCTAACAACTTGGTATGATTTAGATTCCACAGCCCCCATACCCCATACTACATCTTTCCCTGAGACCACACCTGCTCAGCTTTCTCCTTCCCTGTTCTGAATTGCCTTCTCTTTTACAGTATTTTATTGAGGAGCACTGCTTCTGTGCATCTAAATCTCTGTCTCAGACTCTGCTTCTGGGAGCCTTACCTAAGAGAGTTGGTACCATGTCCTCAAATGTAGAATTGTTGCACCTGGAAAATAAGGGAAAGAAATAAGGTAAGCCACCCACCACCACTCCCAATGACCCACTTGGGGGAACTGTATTTCCCATCTCAACAATTTTGTCTTAGTCTTTCCTCCTGAGTCTAGACATCATTTCATCAAAAGAAGTGATGCTGCCAAAGGGACACAGGATGAGTCCTTTTAAGTGTGAAGGAAAGGCCATTGCCTGCTCTGATCATTTGGGTTCCATATAAGAAAGCATCTACCTCAGTTCCAGGAGTAATTTAGTTTGGGCACCATGAGATCAATATAGCTCTTAGGTAATACACAAAGGTGTTTCTTGGTGTCCCATGCACAGTTTAAAAAGTAATAGGTAAATACAGTAAATAGCCTAATGAAGGTTTGGTCACCAGAGCCTCAGACCCATCAAAGATGAGGGTTGGATCAACCTACCAGGATGTTCACCTACATATCCCAAAGCGCCAGTTAAGAGGGAGAAAAATTCAGGGCCAGTAGTAGAAGAGGAAACATTTTAAGTGATGGCCACAGGGCCATCTGTGAAAGTGGTGGGTGTGATTTTCCCATCAACACCTTTTTGTAAGTTTCCCCAGACTTGTGACCACAGAATCATCAATTTGGTCATTGCATGGAATGGATTGCCATAAGCAATGTGTGTCCCACCTGGATCCCCTTTACCAGGCTGGCACTCCTACCCCACCCACCCTGAAAGCTGTTGTATGTGTCAAGTGGTAGCTTCACAGCTACCACCTTCCCCAAAGAATTGTCCTTGGCTGGCTGGAACTGCTTCCTTTGGGAAGTTACCCAAGCCCCTCTGGGTGTGGCCCATAACCAGTGAGTAATTGACATGAGTTAAAAAGTACAACTCAGTAGTTGGTTTATGACCCAGAGCACCCCCTGGGATCAGACAACAGCTTGACTTGCCTGTGAGCACAGCTTAGTGGGGTCTCCCTCCTTTCCTAACCTGCTTACACTCCTTGCCTTCCAGATTCCCCTGAGGAGCTGTCCTCAATAAATTATGAGCAAATCTCTGTTTTGAACTCTGCTTTTAAGGAACCCACCCAAGCCACTGGATGCTAGGTTAATTCACACTTAATTATCATTTCCACATGAAAAAATGTAACTTTATATTTTGCAGATGATTTTTAAGACTCATCTTAAAGTTTTCCTGGGTCTAATACATTTATGAACTATAGCCATGTATGACAAACAAGAGTAAGACACAATGTTCTGAACAATTGAGATGTCAAAATTAAAGTTACTAGCATGGCATAATTACTTTACAAAAAAAAACGCATCAATATCTGCCTACACAGAGCACTGAGTCATCAATAAATGGCTTCCTAATTACCCAAGAGTACAAATGGATTGTTTTAATTTGTTCCTGTTGTCACTTGCTAAAATTCTGTCCTATTTGAGGTGTGGGATGAATTTTGGCCCATCTTCTCAAAAGAAAAGTGACTGCTGTTTTGAACTGACAAAATTATTTTCTTCATGGTCTCTAGGAACTTGTCATCAAAACTTGAAAAACATTTTAATTCTATTTTTTAAAAAGTAACATCTCTCTTGCAAATTATAATTGCAAAAACTTGGCAAATACATAGTTTTGCTTATGCTTTAGGAATATGGAAATCTTTGCAGAAAATCTCCATTAGCCAGGACATGGGTGTGTTTGTATATGTGTGTATATGTTTTCAAATAATGCAAATCAAAGACCAGAGGGCTGTGTTGGGTACCCAAGTAATTATCAATCAAGTGGAAAAAATAAATGGCAACACAAAGATGTGTTGATAAAAGATGATAAAAGAAGAGCTCTTAAAAAGAACTCTGCAGAAAGAAATAAGGAGCGACAGCATGGATGGAACTGGAAAGCATTATGCTAAGTGAAATAAGCCAGGAGGTAAAAGACAAATATTATATGATCTCACCTATAAGTGGAACCTAATCAACAAAACAAACAAAGAAGCAAAATATAACCAGAGAGATAGAAATAAAGAACAAACTGACAGTAACCAGAGGGGAGAGAGTAGGGAGATAACGGGGAAAGAAAGGGAAGGGTTGTCAAGGAGCATGTATAAAAGACCCATGGACAAAGCAAAGGGGGGAAAAATTAAAGGTAGGAGGTGGGGGTGGCTTGGATGGGGTGGGGGAAAGTGATGGCAGGAAAATGGAGACAACTGTACTTGAATAACAATTAAAAAATATTAGAAGTTAAAAAAAAAAAGAACTGCAGCCTGACACCTCCAAGCTCCACCCCTGCTCCTTTCCAGTTTCAAATATTCTTGAAGTTTTCCTTATTTTTGATTTTATTATAATGTGGTAAAACCACTTAACATGAAATTTATACTCTAAAATATTTAGGTGTATAATATAATAATGTGGACAATAGGTACAAGGCCATACAGCAGATTTCTAGAACATCTTGCTTACCTGAAACTTTATGTCCATTGGTTACTAACTACTCAAAAAGAATTGAGATGTTTTCCTGGTCTCTTAGTTTTCTAAAACCTGAAAGTTTGTACATGACAGGAGTTATGTAATGTGTGAAGTTTTGGTAAAATTGTCAGTAAAGTTATCTGTCCCTGGTACACTTTTTGAGGGTAGTTTTGAGAATTAATTCAGGGCTCAAATTGGTTATTATTTTCTTCTTGTGTCAATTTTAGTGAATTTTTTTTTTAAAATTGTCACTGACATTAAATTTTCTCTTGATATTGCCTTATAATTTAAGTTCTATTTCCTCTTTAGCTATATCCTCAGTTTTACTCTCAATATTCACTTATGTCTGTGTTGTCTTAATTGGTTTTAGCCGAGATCAGTTAGTGTTCAAGCATTCTTTGCATAGCAGCAGCTTTCTATGATGTTGTTGACCATCTCTAAGGGTTAACATTTATATATTTCATTATTTTCTTGTCATTAATTACTTCTTCCCTTCAGTTCGCTTCACTATTTTAATTCTCCAATTTGTGTTTAAAATTTGGCTCATTAATTTTCTACGTTTCTTCTTTTATAATATATGAACTTGAGAAAATCAAGTTCCCTATAGCAGTTTCTTATGCTGTGTCTTAAATGTTATATAGCACCTCCGTTATAGTTTGCTTCCAAGTTCTGAAGTTTCAGTATGATTCCTCTTCTGACTGATGAGCTATGTAAAAATGATTTTAATAGTATTTCTAAAACATGGTTATTTTTATGAGTATTATTTTATTGATTTTTGAATTTTTATGTTAGAGAGTTAGAGAATGTGTTTTCTATAACATCAAAAAGGCTTTTTTATTCAGAAAATGGCAGGGTTATTGATCATCACAGCACTAATTTTTAAAGACCTTGAAAAATACAGAACAATGTCAGACTTTTCTAAAAGGTCAATGGAACTCTGATGGAACAAGTCACATCAGATGGTCCTCAGAGCCTGTAACAGGAGAATAACAGGGGACATAAGTCATCACTGGGTGCACTATGGGGATGTCATAATACGTAAAACATTTTAAAGAATTATTCTCAAAGTAGTCCTTTTAAACAGTGCTAAGACCAGGTGAGATATTGTGGAATAAAATACTTCATTGTGATGTGGTTCCAACCAAGAGAACATTTATCTTGAAGTTAAAAAGTTTTAGACTCTGTCCAGTATAAAACGTTCTCCAGTTAATTGATGAAGCACCTTGCTGATTGCAGCACCATCCAGTCTGTGTGTTGGGCTGTGGAGTTTCTGAGCTTCCTGAGTCCTGAGACCATTATCATGTTTTATCATACAGTGCACTGCTGTGCACCTGTGGACAGACCAGCCACTCCTGAGCCAGGGGTGCACACCCAACTGGGCCGCATTTTATAGTAAAGCGAGGAGGAATCTGTACCATTGGTCATTCCAGGCCAACCAGTGTAAGGACTGCCTGTGATGACAGGGCCTATCCTCCCAGGAACTTTGGGGTAATCCTTTCCCATTTTTAGCACAAATCATATGCCTTATGGAAGTTAAGGAATTTTCCCAGACTCTTCCCCAAAACAAATACGAGAGACATAGTTGACGTTATTATAGGGAAGGAAATGATACCTAAAAATATGTAAAAGGCAGAACCAGCTATTCCATCAAAGGAAAGAGTACGGCCTAGGTTTGCAAGGAATGGTGAGGATATTCTTACTCCACAAGCACAGGCATTCCTTTGTGTCTCCTAGGGACAGTGGCTTGCCACCTGTGTACCTGGGGGCTGGGGGTGCTCGGCCAGCTATTGTAACTCTTTCTCTCTGTTGTTCATTAAATGTTGGTTCTGAAATTAGTTCATGGGATGAGGTTAAGTGTAGGGAACCGATCCACCTGGCAAAGGCAAATGTAGCTCAGCTCTGTCTGAAAACGGACAGGTACATGTCAGCACACAGGAGCCAAACCCACAGATCAGTTTTCCCATGGGGAATCAGGCCTGCATTGTACCTAGGCTGCTTTGAGGCTTACTTTTGCTAAAACTCCCTCACCCTGAATTGAGGCAGCAAATATTTACTGCATATCTTTAAAGTAACTTCCTAAAATCTATGCTAAACCTCTCAAATATGGAGTGTAACCGGTTCAACCACCTTTCCCTTTGCATTTGCAAATATCCCTCTTCTTTGTAGTAATTAGCAACTTCCTCTCCTTTGTTATCTGTAAAAGGTAACCACCTAGAGTGAACCTGTGCCTAGTAAATGAGGACCATCCTTGATGTAATGTGCCCAGAAAATCAATAAAAGCCTGTCCAGGCAAGGGTCGCTGCTCTCTCTCATTCAGAGAATGGCCATGCCACCCCTTTTTCTCCACAGGACTTCTGTAGTCCATGTGAATTTGTTCGTCGCATCCACAACACATGGACCCCGTGGGCCAGAGTCCACATCAGTTAAGAAACATAACATTTGGTTTCACAGGGCAGGTTTTGTCTGGGAGGAACCATTCTTCTGGAAATATCTAAATTTCAATTTTTAATTTAAATTATAATTTAATATAAGAGGCTGCCTAAGAATAGGCACATGACACTGGCCAAGGGAAGAGGAGGAAATCACATGAAATGAGCTAGTGTCCAGCAGCAACCCTTTGTTAGGCTACACAAGCTCCAACAAGCCTCAGTGTCCATACAACAGTCCTGTTTGTGCAGAAGGATTTCACTGCAATTCAGAAAGATCAGCAGGTTCACCTAGAAACAGCCTCAATATGAACTTGTTTCCCTGCCTTCAAAAGGCATCATTCCAGAACTGATTTCCAAAATCCAGGAAAGTGTATCTATCACCAAGATATGGAAAATAAGACCTTCCAAGTTTCCTCCAGTGCTAAGATTCCCCAAAGTGTGTTAGAGAAAGAAGCTGTTTTACCAGAATTGTGCTTCCTTCCCTTTCTTCTCTCCTGGCCTCTACTGTGTGTCTTGCTCACAGAACACTTCTCATCCCAGTCTCCAGTCTCCAACAAACTCAGGGCTTCCACTTCAACTGAGAGGCTGCCTGCCTGAGAAACCAGCACTTCATCTGTGCTACCAGAGCCCTTGAGTATAGTGGGCTGAATGGTGACTCCCAATAAGATAGGTCCCCTTAGAGCTTCAGAATGTGACCCTAATAAAGGCCTGTGTAGGTATCATTACAGTAAGGATGTCAAAATGAGATCATCCTGGACTACGGTGGACAGATGTCCTGGTACAGAGAAGAAGATACAGAAGAAAGGCCATGTGGAAATTGAGACAGAGATTGGAGTGATGCATCTAGAAGCCAAGGAACACCAAAAATGGCCAGACAACCACCAGAAGTCAAGGAAGAGACCTGGAAGAGATTTGCCCTCATAAGTCTCAGAAGGAAGTCCAACATCTTGGAATTCCAGCCTTCAGAACTATGTGAGAATAAGTTTTGATTGTTCTAACCTACTTGGTATGTGGTCCTGGGTTATGGCAGCCCTAGGATATGGTGTACCATGCTTCCCTCTCAGGCTCATCTTACTGCCTGGTTACCTATGACCCCCTCACATTATACAGCACCTGTGGCTTTTTCGAGTTTATCTCCCCAGACTTTGACACAGTTCATGGCACATCCTGGATGCTTAGAAAGTGCCCATAAATGATCACATTTACAGCCCTGGGCTCCTCTCATCTAGCCTGGAATCTACAAGGGCAGCCTCTCTCATGTATTGCATTTTGCAGGCAGGTCAGTATCATACCCCATCCCTCTCAACAATCTGGGCAGTTATTTCTCTCCCCACTTCACAGATGGAAAAACAGAGAAACAATGAAGCCACATACCTGAGTCAAGTGTCTTAGTGCTGTGCCTATGGTGGGCTGGAGTCACAGTAATCTGGTTCTTGACTATGGCTCTCCAACTCTAGCTAGAACTGGTGACAGAGTAAATGAGTTGTGCTTGATACCTTGTGCAAAATGTAGCATCTTACATGGACTTAGCTGAGGAGGAGAGACACAAGGTCTGTGCACTGCATCAGCAGGAGCCAAGGAGAGTGAGCCAGAATGAGAACAAGAGATGCTGCCACCTCTTGACATCACATAGTTGATGTCATTATAACCACATCAATTTTGGAAAAGCTCCAGGGACCAGGTAATGATCTGACCCATATACAAGCATACGTGGGAGGCTACTCTATCCAGCTTCTTGTCCAGGTCTTCCCGTGGAATTCCACATTCCTTGAAGGTTTCTTCCTTATTGTGAATGTGTCAGACTCTGTCTCATGTGTACTAATCTCAAGACAAATAATGGGATCCACTGCAGTTAAATCAATACCTTATTCATTATTTGCACATTGTTTGGAGGGAGGCAGGCACTGAAACAAAGCATTAGCCAATATTTTTATTGGACAATAGCCAGAGTGATGGGAAAGTATGTTCTAATTTCCCTTTCTTACAAGTTTCCAAAAAGACCGGTCAGAAAATGAAGGACGTTCTGTCAAACATCTGCCCCTGCACCTGTCTGACTTGATTTACTAGTAAATCACTGCTTACACATTGCTGTCTGTCTATGTTTGTTGTAAATGTGTCCTCCATGATGCAGCTTTGACTATCATGTTATTTGGAAACCCTGGACTTCCCGCAGTGGCTCTGGTGGCAACAGCCACACTGTTCTCCAAATCAAAGTAAAGGAGCCAAAAATAAAAGGATCAGATGAGAGCTGTATTAGAGAGTCTGAGTTCCAGGTGGTCATTATTTTCTCTATTCATTATCAAAGGAATGGTAAACACCACTGATCTTTGTTAACTTTCCCATGCAAAGTCCCATTCCAAGCCTAACTACAGACTGCAAAGCCTCTTCTTATTTCAAATGCATCAGCAAGGATGGGTGTTGGCCTTGCTCAGCAGGAACTGGCAAACAGCTCTGGTGCCAGATTGATATACCAGATAAATCACCTCCCAAAGGGAGCTGACACTTTGGGAAGCTAGCTGCCTGGGCTAACAGATCAAGCTGCCCCTAAATTATCTCCGTATCTGAACACCTGTTCTGAGTTCCAAACACTCAGGGCTCCTTTGGAACTGATCCACGGTCCCTTCCAGTCTACTCTCCCTAGTGCACATTGCTGTACATGGCCTCTAAGTGCTTCTCAAAACTTATAGGGGCTATTTAGGCATGAACACTGAACTATGTCTCCACTGTCAGAATAAGGTGATTTGAATAAATTAGCCTCCCTGCTCACACTACTCATGAGGGTTGTCATCTAAACTAGCCAAGCAAAGATCTTCTCTGATTTTTAGTTCAAATTATTCTATCCATTGTTCAGCTCTTCACTTTGCTAAAAAAAAGTCTTTAATTACCAACAATTCTCCCAGGACAAGCTACAGCACACTAAAGACATGATTAATCTTGGGACACTAGATATCTTTGTTCTAGCAGTCATGGATACAAGCCAACCTGATGTGAATATAGATTCTTGGATTAGGGTTGGAAACCAGCAGAGAAGGGAATGTTTCTCCTTGATGTTCTCTTTCCCCAACCTGTGCATTTTTTATACCCTTTCCTTTCAACCACTTTTTCGTTTTAAATCTTTCCTCTTGTCATTTTCTACTTAATCTGCTTTTAATAAAATAATCAAATTCTTTCAAAAAAGATAATGAGAACTAACTTTTCAGCTTGAACAGCTGAATGTTTAAGATGTCTGAGGAGTAGCCAAACCAATGGCCACTTATGCACATGTGGTCTTTCTCAACCACCCCACCTCTAACTTCATCCTGTTCCCCCCAGTGCCTGATGACACTTTAAGGCCCTCACCCCACTTTGGTCCTTGGATATTGGCCTTAAAATTCTTCCACATTTCTTGTGAAAATCACTCTCCTGAGCTCTGTTGCTATTCTTGGCCTGTCAGCTACAGTCATGATGAAGCCAATATGCAGCATTACCCCTGCCCTAACCTGATCTTTTTTCCTGGGAACCATTAATATTCTCAATCATTGGCATTCTCGGAGTTCAGGCTAGAGACCTCTCAAGATTAGTCAAAGGAAGTGACCCTTGGTTGAAGACCTTGAAACACCAGCTGGCCATGGTTCCCTAGGCCTCCTCTTGCCTTGCACTCCCACCCCAAGTCACAGACTGCAAGCCTGACTCTCATGGTCAGCCTAGACATCAGCCTTTCCTATGATAAAAACTAGAGAACTCCAAGGTTTTTTAGTGCGTGGTTGTTCTGGGGCGTTGCAGCAAGACAAGGAAGGCCACAGTAGGATTTAGATATTGAAATTTTTTTCCTGAAAATTAAAGTAGCTACTGCCAAGAATGACTAGAAATAACAAGGTTAAACAACTACATAGTAGATATTTTTGTGTAGATTTTTTACAGATCCTTTGGACAGTGACAATGGGACAGTGAAGGACAGATGAAGGAGAGATAACAAACACAACATTTCTTTGATGTTAAATGATGGATCAACTTTTCTTTATGGGTTATCTTATTTATCTGTACACCACTACCAAGATAAGGGTACTATAAATATTCCCAAATGGCAGGTAAGGAAACAGAAACCTTGAGAGATTAAATAATTTGCTCAGGGTGACATAGGCAGGAAGGGGAAGAACTGAAACTGACCCTTTCAAAATCTTGGCTTTGGACAATTGTGTTCCCCCATCTGCCTAGGAGCATGAGGGGAGAGCTGGACAGAAGTCTGTGTGCCCAAATTGTCACCCAGCTGGCATTGCTCAGCTCCACCTGCTAGCCAGGGTGATCACCAGAAATAAGTAGGCAACAATGGAGACCATTGGACAAGAGAAGGGCAGAGTCCACAGGGAGAAAAGTAAGCTTTGTTCACAAGATCTATTTATCTCCCTTATTTACAGTTTTACCAACCACAATATCCATCTTCCTGCACTTAGCAAAATGAGACCTTTGTGAATAAGGCACCATGATCACACTTACCTGCCACTATCTTGCAGGCTGCTGAAAGTAGAATTGACACAGATGGCTTTGCCTGTCTGCTCTCAGCATCACTCTGTGATTAGCACCAAAAATCTGAGAGGCAGCCAATGGTGATGACCTACCACCTGGACAACCCCTGGTTGTCCTGAAATTCCAGCCATCTGCATGCCTTCTCTTACATCCAAAAGCACCCTGGAATGATCAATGTGCGGGGACATGGTGGACTTCCTCCTATCTTTCCCACAGAGAGAAGCAGCTATTCAACTATTATGTCTTCAGAGACATAATATGTGACCCTGGGTAATGTCATTTTTTATAGAAGGTGTTGCTTCTTAGCATATGGCTGGCAAATACAGCACAAGGAATTTTAGAGGACACGGTAAGCTGCCCACAGACACTGTCTGGGTCTTTGCGCAGTAATCACATTAGAAGGATGTAAGAAATACACAATGGAAACATAATAAATGTAGTCACAGCTTGGTGACCTATTTATCCCTTGTGGTGGCAATTCAATAAAACAGATGGGAAATTTCCATCTGGCTAGTAGGAGTAAACTCTGTCCTTATTAGGGAACCTCAAGTGTCTGGATATTTTAAACCAAGATTGCCTCCAGAAAACCAGTAGGAGATGAAGGGAAAGACCAGCAGAGCCCCGAGTGTGGTATTTCACTTGTTCACTGCTGGCCTTCTCTGCTGTTTTTGCATAAATGGTTTCTGCAATTGGACCATCACAGCTTTTCATTGGGGCTACCTTCAGTTTCTCCTTCACTCTTATCTGGATAACTTAGATCAAGTAGAGAAATGTTACTAATCACCTGGTGTGTAAACAAAACCCCACAAAACCATGTTTGTTTGTTTGTTTTTTTTTCAACAATTCATCCAATAATTTCAGCAAGTGACAGGAACCACTTTTCATGGCAGATCGTGTGAGAAGTTCATGACCATGCTACAGACAATGATCTTGCATAACACCTCACTCTGTCAACCAGCTCCACACTTCCACTCCCAGGAATCTAACTTTCTTAATTGTCCCCAAACCTACTCAACTTTTTAGGGTATGAATATGCGTCCAAACTATGTAATTAACCATTAAATTGTACCTGGTCCCAGTTCTGCTGAAGGGAAGATAATCATGGATTTTGCTCTCCATTCTGGTATACATGTTATTTTAGCTTCCTCATATTTAGGAGTGCTATGAGAGTATTATTGTAAATTATCAAGAGAAGATGGGCTATCAAGGCATTGTAGTTTCCCCCACTGCCCATTTGCTTATGACTCTAGATCGTATCTGATCAGTTTTCATAGACACAAGCACTTTGGACTTCAGAGAAAGCACAGAGTCTGAGAAGCCGGCAGAAACTCGACCTACTGCAAAGGCCTTTGGGGGCTTCCCAGATATGGGAAAGAAGAGTGCTGTCTCTGGGGACAGATATGCTCAACATTCAGAGAAAGAAAAAGATTAAGCCCTGATATAGCATGCTAGTTAATTCTTAACTGAAACTAAACTCTTAAAAGCTGTTGGCTCTTGTGGGATTATTTTCTCACACACACATACACACACAAACCACATCTACATCTTGCTACTGTCGTTTTCAAAGTCCAATTATAAAGCATTATCTAAGTGCAGCATAGATGGGAAAAGCAGTTCCAAGAACTTTGTCAGAGCTCAGTTTTCCCAAATGGGTAATGGAGTGCAACCAATATTCTTTCTTAGGAAATTAGCAGAATGTTGGGAATCTTCCCATAGGTGCTTTTATATAAGTTTATAACTTGGATATCTCATTCAAAGTCACAAATCTCAAGCTTAGGGGGGAAAAAAAGCCCCACCATAACCACAACAAAAGGCATTCTAATACCCATAAACATCTGGCATTTACAGACCAGCGCAGCACTGAGAAAAGCTCCTCACCTCTCATTCTCTTTCCTCAGCAAGGCATTATCTGACTTTCTATCTTCTCATTCAGCAGGATTGCACTGAGAAGGTCTCTGCAAGGAGGTCTCAGTCCCTCCTCTGATCAACCCAGAGGCCTCTACTCAGTCTTCACTTCTCAGCTTTAACATTACTCAGCAAACCTCCCTTCTTGCAATTCTCTCCCACTGGGTTCCCCTCTACTACGCTATCGTCATGGAATTCTCAGCCTCTGCTCCCCTTTACTCATCTGTCTTACAATTCCCATTCTTTCATGTGGTCTCTACCATTGAGTCAAACTTTGGGTCTAAATATCCTGCCTTGAACTCTCTTCTAATTATTAGTCCCAACATTCAACTTTCTACTGTTCATCTGCATTGATGTTGCACAATTTGTCTAACTCAATAGGTTGAATGCTAAACTTAGCATTTCCCCAATTAACTCTACCTCCAAATACTTTTATTTTTCACTCTCCTAATTGAAAGAAGTTCCTTAATAATTTTCTCTCAAGTTTTGACCAGTTGATTTCTGAAGCTCTTCTTTTAAAGTCTCTTCAGTCTGCGTTTTGTTTCTATTTGCACTTCCATATCATTACTCATGCATGGATTTTGCTATTATATCCTGTCTCTATCCTTTTTCCTCTCCAGCTGACTTGTTTATATTTTTGCAAAACTAATTACCATGAAACCCTGCTTTGAACAAATCATCCTCTGCTGGCAACTATAAATGGTTGCTCATTGCCTGGTTGATAATGTTAAACTCTTTAGCCTGAGCTCACATGATATCACCTATGACTCTTCCAACTGTTATATTATTTTTATTATTTTCACATTTATTAATTTAGTGCCTACTGTGGGCCAGACATAGGGCTACATAGTGGCCATTTACTATTTAACAGACTTATCGCAACAGCCTGCCAATTTGATGCCAATGCTACATTGTGAAGATGAGGGGAATGAGGTGTAGCAAAGTAAGGAACCTGGGACAGTCACATCCTCAGACTCCACAACTGTGGTCTTGACCACAACACATGTCCTCATCTATGTCATTGAAAGCTTTTTTCTCATGACTAAACATGTAGTTTAGTTTAGTCTGTCTCTGTGGCTCAACAAGAGTTTAGTGAATTAAATATATAAATATATATATTAGCTGAAAATTTCTACTCCAGCTCATATCATCTTTGTGACAATGCTCAGAGCAATAGCTTCACTAAGCTCATTAAATCACAATGTCAAGATTTTATTCTTTTAAATGCTAATTAAGTCCCCTCAAGTCTCTCACTTCCTATCACTAAAGGGGCTATTGGGAAACAGAAAATTATGAGAACTTCAGTTTTATACTTTCTTTATTATATCAAGTAGCAGTCAAGATACAACCCTAGACCTTGGTTGCAATCAACACTGAGCATTGTCAGATAATGTCAGGGTCAGAGACGGAGATCAGCCTCAGAATTCTAAAACAGGAGGCAAAGGTCATTGAGGGAATGCTGACTCTCAGACGGAAAACACCAATACCAATTATTTTCCAAGTTTTCTCCTATTTTAAACAGTAGAGAGGAATGATAGAAAGATATGAGTGAACTCCAAATCTTAACCAAAAGTACTTTCTCAGAATAGAATATATACCATCAAGCTGTTCATTATAATTTTACATTTCTTTATAAATCAGTGTCCGATCTTGGGAAACTACAGATACTTAACTACCAGGTCTTCTGACCTAACTACAGTATTGACCTAGTCATTGCTGGCATTGCTACTCACCAAGTAAATCCTTGAATGAAGTGATGCCTTGTTCCAATAATGCAAACATGTGTTAGTCCCAGACTCTACCTTTGAGTAACTTACTTCTATGTAGGCAAGAGAATCTCCCTGACACCAAGGAGATGCTGGCCAGTAATATGAGAGAGGTCCTGACACTTCTAAGAACATGGCATGGAAGATAGCATGAGATATGGTTGGAAAGATCAAAGACTACCTTCTGGAAATGTCTTTTTAGGTATGTTAATTAACAAGAAGGATTTAGACATGCAGGTGAAGTTGAAGAAGAGTCTAGGCCAGGGGTGTCAAACTCATTTTCACCAGGGGCCACATCAACCTTATGATTGCCTTCAAAAGGCCAACTGTAATTTCAACTCCTTAAGAGTTAAGGAGTACTTACTTACATTTATACAGTCCTAAAATTATTTCAGCCCTTTGAAGGCAACCACGAAGCTGATGTGGCCCCTGGTGAAAATGAGTTTGACACTCCTGGTCCAGGCAGAAAAAGAAGAGCCAGTCAGATCTCAGAGAGAGAAACCTATATGGAATGTACAGAATAACAGGCTATTTAATTTGTCCAGAGCAGATAGGTGAGTAGGGGAGGAGAGGGCAAAGTAGCTAACACCTGAGGCCAAGGTATAAGGAATTTAATAGTCAATAGTGCAAATGGAGACTTTTAATCACAAACACGATCAGAAATCTGAGAGAAAGAATTCTCTCCTACTCACACATAAATAAGAAGCTGTATAATATGTTTATAACCACAAGATTGAGAAGCACATAACCCAGGTACTTAGCTCAACTTATCATAGTAGGCTTTCATATGCATTGTGGTATGGTATTCATCATGATATAGTATGAATCATAGGAAGCATTAGAATATGCACAATAAATACTACTCCAACTAGACACACCAGAGGATCAAAGAACAATGGCATTGGCAAACAGGTAAGAAATAAGGAAGAGTGGGGATGAAAAGAATGACAATAGTTCCATTTTGGTTGATGAGATTGAATATACTGGTGGGAACCACATGGAGGTGTTCCCTAGATTAAGTAGACACGGACATTGAGTTGGAGAGGAAAACCAGAGCCAGAAATCAAGAACCGAGACACATCCACACAGGTGAGAGCCAATTGCGTTAGATGAAATGAGATGTCAAAGAGACAAGAGGCTCAGACATAGAGTCCTGGAAAAAAACCTCACCACAGGGAACAGAGGAAGGGAAATAAGCCTGAAAAAGACCAGTCAACATAAAAAAAAAATTCAAAGAGTCCATGACATGGAAACCAAGGGTGAGACAGATGTATCAAGAAGGCAAGGTTGACTTCTCAAATGCCACACACATGTTGAAGCCAATGAGGGCTGAGAGAAGGCCAATGGCTGCCATTTATGTTAAGCCAGACTGAGCCCAAACAGAATTTGGAAACATTTATTTCTTCTATAAAGAGTGTAATAATAAAAAATGTATGAGAACAGTAAATAAATTTAAATATTTACTTATTTATTTAGATTTTATTTATTTATTTTTAGAGAAAAGGGAAGGGAAGGAGAAAGAGAGGGATTGAAACATCAGTGTATGGTTGCCTCTTGTGTGTCCTCTACTGGGGACCTGGCCTGCAACCCAGGCATGTGTGCTGACTGGAAATCCAACCAGCGACGCTTTGGTCCACAGGTCTGTGCTCAATCCATTGAGCTACACCAGCCAGGGCTAAATATTTTAACTAATAGACAATCTCTCTTAATTTTAAGAGACTAGAAAAATGAAAGTATGATGCATTTATAATTCCAATGCCAAGAAATAGCTTTGGCCAGAGTAGTGTCCCCAATTAAACAAAAGGGATAGGCTTTGTAAAAAAAAACGATCTACACATGAGATCTACACATGTCAATTCTTCCCTTTTTCCTTCTCCTCCTCCTTTTTTCTTCTTTTGTAAGCAGGATCTGCTGGAGGATCCCAGAGGTGATGGGATCTTTTTCAAAGGATAGTTTACAAAATGATTCTTACATGTGCATTGATTCTCTCTCTTCCCTTTGCCAACACTGCATGTTGTTGATATAACCAGAAATTATCGAGGAGATTTTTTTAGCATTAAGTGGAAAGAAGGAACATTTTATTCTTACTTCACTATCTTCATTTAAGAGCTATATCTAATGATGATTAAACCAACAGGGGGGCTAATTTTGGTAAATACTTATTTGTTATTTTGTTTGTTTTTTATTTGGTTTTTAAAATTGTTGTTCAAGTACAGTTGTCTCCTATTTCTTGTATGTTATTCTACCAGCTGCCACTCTCCATCCACTACGCTATATTAAGGCTGTCCTCTGTGGTCAGCTCAGAGAAAAATCATTAGTATTTCCAAAGTTTAGATTTGGTTCAGATGGTGTTTTTGCTTTGGTTTTTAAATAAAGGAATAGCCTTGAGCATCTTGAACCCTGCAGCCTGAATTTCGTGTTAAGAAAAAAATATTAACAGGATACTTTACTAACACTTTATGAATTAGTGCTTTATGAATAATTTGAAAAGTGTTGCAAGTATACTTCTCTTCAATCATATATTTCTGTACTGTTTGACTTCTCTCAATTAGGAAGAAATCATTGTCAGAGGGGCAAAAATATCCATTACGTGAATCAGGCGACATCAAGCTCCTTCTCATCCAGATGGCCCGCATCATCCTCCAGAAGACCACACTGCCCTCTGGGACTGCAGCATGGCCACCTGGCTCTGTGAACTGGCAGTGCCCAGTGATGCCACATGGACACATGCACTCACAATATTGAGCATGTCAGGAACACAGAGACCAACTTGTGTCCCAGCTCTCTCAGCCACGGGTCCCCATTTTGTCTAAGTTGCTCATGGTCCTGCCCTCCATCTGATGACTTCGCTAGACACAAACAACATTAAAACTTAGGCTATATGTTTGTATATAGATATGTGAACAGCATTCTTTTACAATAAGTGGGTTTTTTTGTTTTAATTCTCAATTCTTAATTTTTAAATCTGATTTCAGTTAAATTAAATAGGTATTATTTAAAAAAACTTATTCTAATTGAAAATTAACATGCATTTTCTCTACAGAAAATTTGAAAACTGACAAAAAATTTAAAATTATTTTTATTTCCCATTTCCAAAGAGAACCATTGCTAATGGTATTTTGGTTTAGTCTTGTGGTGTG
>VMDR010017477.1:0-20080 GCA_007922815.1 Macrotus californicus
ATCCAGTCAATGACTAAAATTAGCTTAATCACCATTTTCTCATTCTTGTGAAAATGCCACAGCTTCGAATAAACATTTTTATATCACAATCTAATAAGTTAAATTACAATTTAATTTTAGCTGTTCATAGATATGGTGGTAAATATAATCTTTATGTAGTATTTTCAGATATGTTTTCAACAAGCATTTATTCTATTCTCATACAAGACGACGGTTGTGTTAATCATCCTAAGTGTAGAAAATAACTGCCAATCACCATTTACCTTGTCCGAAGAGCAAGCCAAGCAGCTTCTATGTCTGCATAGAGGTTCTTCTCCGTTGGTTTCCCAGAACTCGCACCATATCCAGAATAATCATATGAGAATATATTACAGTTAATCCGTGATCCCAGTCCGATGTAAAAGCTGCTCATCTGACCAAGATCAACAGCATTTCCATGTGAGAAGAGTAAGGTGTACTTGGCATTGGGTGAGCAACGCACAAACATGCAGGCAATTCTGTTGCCTTTACTGGTTCTAGTCATGAAACACTCAATAGCATCCTTTTCTCTGGAAGAGTACTGCCAGTCAGCTCGTTCTGATAGGTGTAAAGTCCAGCGGCTTCCACTTTCATCACACATTAGCGTGTAAGTTGGATCAGGTGGCAAAAATGCTAATTTTGAAGCAATTTTCCCTGGACAAGGTGGACAGCAGAAGAGGCAACATAGCTCACTAAATGAAAGATTATTCATCTTCTGAAAAAGAAAAGGAGATAGCAAATGTTTTAATCACTGGATATGGATTCTGTATTCTCATACACAGGAGGTTAAAATAAAGACACCAGTGTTCAGAGTCTACTATTATTGTTTTGAGTATCTTCAACCAAAACAGATTTTGGGGATCTCTGTAGAAATACTGTAAATCCTGGCAAATATTGCTAATTAGGAGAGAGACTCAAATACTATATGATATATTTCAAATAGTAGTGTTTATATCTTAAATATTTACTCCAAATATGAAAAATAATACAAGAACAGAGGTAATGTTTGTTATTTCTCTACAAATAACACAGGAGGTATGAAATATTATTAGTATAGTTTTACCTTCCATCAAACTTCTCAGAATCTCATGGAAAAGCTAGGAATTTAACACGATACAGTAAATATATGTATAATAGCACTTTGAAGCATTTACTATTTGTCAGGCATGTGCTAAGTGTCTGTTATACATATTTCCAAGTTTAACCCTCAGAACAATCCTGTGTGTTGGTCTGTCACATGCGAAGGAATCAGGACTTGACACCTGGCTCAATCACTGCCTACAGCACCGAGCTACCCTAGCAGGGGCTCAGAACACTATTTATACAGGACTTGATCATTTTAGCCATTGTGCCAGATGCCCAAATAACCTATAAAACATTAAAATAAAGGTAAAATTTCCCCAATTGTTAGATGAGAAGGAACATAAAGGTTCATAGACAGAGGGGGGTGGAATCCCCACCCTACCACTTAGGAGCTGTGTGTCCTTGGGCAAATTCTTTACCCTCTGACTCTCACTGTCTTCATAAGCGAGGCCAATGCCCACACTGCAGAGTGCTTGTGAAGGGCGAGGACAATGCTACAGTCTAGGCGTGCAGGACACTGATGGTCAGGTAGCTGGCTCACTCAGGAATGGTCCCTTTTCTGCTATGTCTTTTTCATTAATATTTTAAAAAATCCACTTGCTATTAACTCAGGAACAAAAATAAATCCTTGTTTGCCCTACCAGAATTTCCTTCTATCTTGTCCATTCTCAAATTCCTATCTTCTTCTAGCAGTAATAGGCCTTTGCTTATTTCCAGGAAAAAAAAAAAGTATTCAAAACAAGTATCTTCCAGAGGCTTGGTTGGCACCTAATTCACCAAAAAATCTAAATACAACGGTATGAAAAATGTACAGAATTATACCAAAAATGAGAAGAAATCACTTCAGGAGTGACTAAAAAGATGAGCATATTTAGAAGGAAAGAATGCCCGTTCACTGAGTTCTGAATCAAAATCCAGTCTGTACTGCTCAATACAAATTTGTTTATTCCTCACTCTGAACTAATTAGGTGGCAAGAAGCAGAAACAGCACAGATAGAAACATCGGTTGGAGTGTCATCAAAGGCTTTAAAAGATGAAGAAGGGAAGGGCAGGAAAGTGTCTCTTGGATACTGGGAAACAATTTTGCTTACTATTTTACCTTTATTCCTTTTTAGCCTTCAAAGCAAATATAGCCCGAGTAAGCTGAGGTCTTAGTCTGACTGCAGCAAGAGCCAGAACAGAAATGACAACAACTAGAGCTAAGCTCCTGAACTGCTATCACACTGAACAGGGTTCCGAGGGCATGCCCAGGGCTTGTCAGGCACAGAGGAAAACAAATCTAGGAGATTCTATGAGATACCTGAGCTATGACCAGTCAATATATTTTTTGTAAGTTAGCAAGGGATCAAAACAAAAAAAGGGCAAAGTATATCCCCAACAATCCAAAATCGAAACTCTGGAGAACACCAACATGGAGAGGATTAGAAGAAGAGGCAGAGAGTTACTTAAGAAAATGTGCTGGGGCACCCGTCACTCGACGTGCTCAGAATGGTATTAACATCTACAAGCTAAAGAACATAAGTACAACTCGGTTATAACCACCATAAAAATTAGTTTGTAGGATGCACCTTAAGTATAGTTATTCATTACAGGTGCCTAGCTTTGAATATTTATCAGCGTGTTAAAGTCATGAAGGAACATAAGCACAAAGAAATAAAAAATAAAGGGGCAGAGAGCAACAACAGAGAACAAAAAGAACAGAGAAATGTACAAGACCCAAAAGTTGATTAGAAAAAGCTTCCACCACTACTACTGACACCTGGCACTCATCAGTACTTACTGTCAGGCATTATTTTAGACTGTTCATATATTAACTCATTTAACTCTTCCAACAACCCCCTGACATAAGGCCTACCATCTGAGGAAATAGGAGCAGGGTAATTACGTAACCTGCCAAAAGCCACACAGGTGGTGAGTGGTGAAACGGACAAGCTGTACAATGAAGGAAGCCTGAACCCATATTCACCATTTTGAGGAAAGAGTACTCAAAGCTGACCAAGAGAAAAGCAAAAGACAAAATACTAAATGAAAAAGACAAGCCTACAGGAAGTTAAAAAGTGACAATGAATTAAATAACTCTGATGAAATGCATGAACTTCCTGAGTAATAAAAAAAAAAAAAGAAAAAAGAAATTCAATGAAAAAATGGACAAAGTATCTGAATAGACATTTCTCCAAAGACATAAAAATGGCCAATAAGAACACGAAAAGACACTCAGCATGATGAGTCATCAGGAAAATGCAGATCAAACCACAATGACACTAGTTCTTACCCACCAGCACAGAATAATAAAAAAGATCTTACCAAGTGTTGGTGAGGATCTGGAGAAACTGGAACCGTCATACACTGTTGGTGGGAAGTAAAATGGGGCAACTAATCTGAATAACAGTTTGGCAGTTCCTTACAACTGAACCCAAAGTTGGTGGGTTGGTAGCAACAGATCCAACCCACCAACCCAGAAATTGATTGGTGACCATTTGGCTAATCAATTTCACTCCTAGGTATACACCCAAAAGAACTGAAAACATGTCTATACAAAAACTTGTAAATAAATGTCCTAGAACTATAATTCATAATAGCCAAAATAATTACCAAATGTCCACCAATCAATGAGCATACAAAATGTGTTATATCTATGCAATGAAATATTTAACCATAAAACAAGACTGTGCATGCTCCAAAGTGGATAAACCTTTTCTTAAAAGATTTTATTTATTTTTTGAGAGAGGGGAAGGGAGGGAGAAAGAGAGGGAAACATCGATATGCAAGAGAAACATTCATCTTGCACGCCCCCAGCTGGGGATCTGGCTGCAAAACACAGGCATGGGCCCTGACTGGGACTGGAACTGGCAACATTGGGTTTGTGGGATAATGCTCGGCCCATTGAACCACACCAGTTGGGGTCAAAGGGGATAAATCTTGAAAAAATTATGCTAAATGAAAGAAGCCAGTCACAAAAGATCATTTACTATGATTCCATTTATATGCAATATCCAGAATAGGCAAATCAATACAGACAGAAATACATTAGCGGCTCTATGGCTATGGCGGTCAGGAGGGTTGGGGAGCAATAGCTATTGTGGTTTGTTTGGAGGGGTAAGGAAAATGTTCAAAAATCAATTTGGGTGGTGGTTGTACAATCCTGTTAATAGTATATTAAAAACCACCAGCCCTGGCTGGTGTGGCTCAGTGGACTGAGTACCAGCTTGCAAATCTAAAGGTCGCCAGTTAAATTCCTGGTCAGGGTACATGCCTGAGTTGTAGGCCAGGTCCCCAGTTGGGGGAGTGTAAGAAGTAGCCAGACTGATGATATTTCTCTCTCCTTTTCTTCCTCTCTTGTCCCCTCCCTAAAGATAAATAAATCATTTAAAAAACCCCCACCAAATTGTGCATTTTAAATGAGTATATTGTATAGTATGTGAATTATATCTTAATAAAGCTGTTATGAGGGAAAAAAGGTTTTTGATAAGCTAAGGTAACTTTACAAAGAAAGAGTAAAAGTACCCATGTACTTGTTGGGTAGCTAGGAAGTTTCCCTTTCAGGCATTAAAACAGACTGCGCAAAGACAGGTAGACTGGTGCTGGCACAGAAACAAATAGCCCTAGTAACAGAAGACAGAGCCTATAAAACAGACCTATGCATAAATGAGAATCTTCTATCAATGGTGTCCAACCTTTTGGCATCTCTGGGCCACACTGGAAGAAGAGTTGTGTTGGGCCACACATTAAATACATTGTGACATGGAATCACAAAAAAAATCTCAATGTTTTAAGTAAATTTACGATTTTTTGTTGGGCCACATTCACAGCTATCCCGAGCCTCATGCGGCTTGTGGGCCACAGGCTGAACACCCTGAAATGACTGCTCAGAGCAGTAGGGAAAAACAGATCCTTGAGAAGATGGTTCTGGGAAAATCTACCAGATAGGCAAAAGTAGTTGGATCCCTACCTCTCACTATGTAGAACATAAAGAACATAAACCAGAGTGATTATAGAACTAAAAGGCAAAACTAATACAATTTTTAAAAAACCCACAAAAGATGAAACAGTGGTAGATTTAACTTCATTTAAATAAAGGATTTCTATGCAGTAATAAATGCTTAGTCTGACTGCAACAAGAGCCAGAACAAAAATGACCACTAGTGCTAAACTCCCTGCAGTGTTATGCTGAAAAGGATTCTGAGGGCATGCCTAGGGTTTGTCAGAGGGTTAATATTAAAATATAAGGAACTTCTACAAAAACAAGAAAAAAACCCAGGTAACTCAAGAGAACAGATGGGCAAAATATACGAACAGGTGATTTACAGAGAGACAAACAAGGCTAACAAGTATAGGACGAAAGGTCATTCTTACCAACTGTCAAAGAAATGCAAGAAGTATCACTTCAACACTAAAAAAATGGGAACTAGAAAACTGAGTAACATCAGGTACTGGCGAGAATGGGGGGTGGGGTGGGGAGTGAACTGCTCGGTAAGTCATTTTATTTACCTATGACCCCAAATCCCATTCAAAGAAATCACTGCACAGACCCTAAGGAAACATGTACGAGGCTGCTCACTGCAGCGTTAGTTAACCTGTGTCAAGTGTAGAAGCAATATAGATTCCATCGCTGGGGAAGTCAAAGTAAATGTGTTGGATGCTGATAATGGAACATTATGCAGAGTCAGAAGTAGTAGTACTTTGATGGCTAGAACTCAAAAATATAGTAGTAGGTGAAAATAAACGGATCTGTGCTACTATTAATGTAAATTAAAAACAAAAACATTATGTATCTGCAAGGACATGCATATCTGAATGAACATTTATGGACCGGGAAAGGAAAAAGGACATTGAAGGGAAAAAATAAGTATCAAGTAAAACAAGGGCAGGGCCCGTGTTCATTGATGATGATGATAATAATGTGCCACAAACTAGACTAGAAGTTCCAGGGGGCAAAGTCGTATCTGCTTGCTTACTGCTGGTCCTTCAGTGTCCAGCAGGGTACCTGACACAGAAGAGGGTTTCTAATGTTTTTTGGATAAAAGAGTTAGTAAATTCATAATATTAACTCAACTCTCTGCATCTGAAGAAGCCCCACAAAAGAAAAAAGTTTACCAAATCACATGTTAACAAAGAAAGCAAACATGTTTTATGAAAATTACTTAAGTTTCTTGTAGGGGCGTAAGATGATAGAAGCAGTCAAGTAAAAACCTATAACCTTAAGTGTGGGGAATAACTGCTCGGCACTGAAACCGTGAAAACCGTGCAGTGTGCTATGAAGCTCAGAACAGCCTTTCAGGGAGAAGGAAACCTTGCCTCTCTCAAAATCATTCGCAAATGGAAGGTCAAACTCAATGTTAAACAGATGGCCCATTGTGAAAATTAAGGTTTTCCTTTTGGCAGAGGACTCGGTTATTTCACTTACAGCAGGAGGCATTTCCTAAAACTGTATGAAATAATTTAAGAACCTGCTTCTCCTGGTAACTTTTCCTGCTCAATGACAAAGGAAAAAAGATGAACATCTGAGTTCTTTCTCAGCAAAACAGGAAGACTAGTGTTAAAAAAAAAAGTCCCTAAATAGAATGACCTACTATATCTCCTTCCTCTCTTCTGACAGAAAAAATTACTGAAATGACTCCTGTCAATTCCTGATGCAATAACACTTCACTGGGGGAAAACTCTCCCTTCGATCTCCTTTTTAATAGTGTCTTGGTAATGCAGATCGACTCATATTACTTCACCTACAAAGGACAACTGGGATTCAAGATTTTGTTGTAATAACAAAACAGACAACAATCTTTTAAAGAAGATTTTATAGAAAACATTTAAAAATGCTTATATCTTTTCTTCATTTTGTGTGATATTTTGATAACTATGCTCTATCCAACTGAGAGTGTAGGCAGTTAATATAAACCACTTAAGTTGGGATATACTAGAGTTCATGCTAAGAACTATATTCTGAAGTCCAGATGAATTATTTTGAGTTTGACTTCATTCATGAATAAATCTGGAGAAATAATATTATACATTCGGTTCTGTTGAATGTCAGAATTTATCATGTCACTCAAGAGTATCAGCAACTACATCCAGTTAGTTACAGGTCCATTTATTTAGAAATCAGGCTTCTAGAAGTCTCAAATGATTCAGCCACACTTTCCAGAGATTATTTTTTTAAGTTATAAACAAATCTGAGTGAGCATTTAAAGACAAAAAAGTAATTAAAACTGGGAAGACTGCACACAATGTAAAGATTAGTCCATTTGCTACTATTAAAAACACAAATGCAAAGAACAAATGGAAAAAACAGAAAAAAATGAATATAAAAACCACACAAACCCATTTTTAACACTTATGTTTGGTTATAAACATTAAATTAGATTTATAGCACCAGAAATGGAAAGTGAGATGGATGTTTACTGACAGCAAGAGATAGCGAAGATCTGAATGAACTACAGTCAGAATTAACAGCAGAGAAGATATTCAACTATGAAAAGGCATAAAAAGAAATCAGATTTTAGGTCAGTTCTGTACAAAGGGCCAGGAGTCTAACATATCCCAAAAGAATGACCCAAAAGAAACCATTATACTACTACTATACAAAGGTGGTCAGTTACGTAACAGCTCTGCAGCCTTGGGATATATCAATACCGAAGCAAGCAAAATTAGACACAATCCAGTATCCTCTGAGAGCACCAAGCGAGTTGGGCACTGCCATCCTAAGATCAAGTATGCGTGTGACCTGCGGCAGCATTTGCCAAAGCACCGTGCTAAGTAAGTAGGAAACATGAAGGTAGCAGGGTCTTTAGAGAGCCACATACATTACAAAGTTTCGTGCATACAGAAAAGCTAAATATTCACCTATAAGAAGTTTGGTAACATGTTTTTTCAGTCAAGATGGAGCATCCAAAACTTTCATAATGACCAAGATTTCCGCTAAGTGTAACTTAGAAACTAGGTGTTTAACATGATGTTGTTTTAACACATTTTCTACCTTATTAGTGTATGCGTTATACAGAAATATGGCTTGTGAAACCTTTTTCTTCCAGGTAGGTTGTATCTCTTTCCTCTTTGAGACTATTATGGAAATCAGCAGCAGAAGCACTGCACTCTCTGAGAGGTAACAGGACATGAGTGAGAGGCTTTGCTAGGAAAATTCAACTCTGAAGATACAGACCACATTATCTGTGCTATACGGGAATGGAAACTTAAAGACTTAAGAAAAAAATTTAAAATACCATATTTAAAAAAATTTCAATTAAAGGGAGAAATTTTAGCAAAACCACTCCTTTAAAAAAATATTTTATTTATATTTAGAGAGAGGTGAAGGGAAGAAGAAAAAGTGGGAGAGAAACATCAATGGATTGCTACTTGTTTGCTCCCGGCCTGGAACCCAACCGGTGCACTTTCGATTTTTGGTCGCTTATCAGAACGAGGCCCAGCCAACTCAGCCACACAGGCCAGGGCAGCCTTTCTTCTCTGGAAAGGAATTGTGTTAGTTACTTTTTAAGGTAGAGTTACAATTTTTTAAATACCACTAAGGTTCTAGAAATGCTAAGCAAGCATCTACTAGACACATCAAAAAGTTTCAACCCTGGGTTAAAGGTTTTTTTAGTAAAACTATTTTTTGTACACTATGCCAAGCAAACCAATTTGGATCAGAAGTCCTACATGGTCAGGTAGCCATTTCTTTCTTCTTTTTTTTTTAAGTCAATTTTTAAAGATTTATTGACTTGAAAGAGAGAGAGGGACAGAGACACAAAGGCAGACATCGATTTGTTGTTCCACTTATTCATGCTTCATTGGTTGCTTCTTGTATTTGCCCTGAACAGGATGGAACCCGCAACCCTGGCGTACTGGGATGACGCTCCAACCAAATGAGCTACCTTGTCAGGGCAATGTAGCCATTTCTATACTTATGTTTTCCTCAGTTTCTTAACACTTACTGCACTAATACAGGACCCTCTAACTATATATGGCTATCAAAATGTAAATAAAATGATACAATTCAGGTCCTAGACACCTAGCCACATATGACTAGTGGATACCAAATTGCAGAGTGCAGAATGAACATTTGAATTGCTGCAGAAAGTCCGGTTAGGCAATGCTGCACTAGAACCTTCCAAACCTAGGCAATCCAGGACCAGAGCTTACATGCTTCCTTATCCTTAGTAGCTCGAAATGCTAAAGTCTTACTGGCCTTCCCATCAAAGAACACAGAGTCAATTTTTATAGATACTCTTGTTGAACACTGTATACCACATAGGATGAAATGAGATTGCCTACCCTATACTGTTTCAGAAGAATGTTAATTGGATAAAAATATTACAACAGCTAACCCAATTCTAAGGTAAAGCCATTTTATTAAAAAGGAGCAACTCAACTCAACTATCTATACATTTTAATACATGGTCAAAAGGGTTCAATGGTTCTTGAAAGGTTCCCTGCAAGCCAGAGTTGCAAGTGAACCATAAGAAAATGTAAAAACATTTGTGACTACTGGTCAACTAATTTCTAAACACAGCCCATACAGTATTCTAAACACTTAACAAGAATCCTGATGATCCACTTAACCAATGCCCCAACACGTGAATCAAGTCTTCCAGATCAAGCAGAAGGACAGGTTGCCAATTTTTTGCATATGCTAATACCATAGATTCCCTTCAAGCTTCTGGTGACTGGAAAAGTGCAATTAGCTCGGCATTCAAAGTCACACCTCCACATGCTGCTGAGTGTAAGCTAAAACATGGACACACAGCCACCCCCACCCCCCGCTGGCCATCGGTTTTTGGTACCTTCGTGGAAAGACTTTCCAACCCATGCTTATCCTCAAAGTTCACAGAAAAGCTGTCACAGTAGATTGGTAGAGAGACATTCTACAAATACACGATTCCCTCCTCATTTATAAGTCAGTCTGCTTCTGAGAAGCTTTTCAGGTGAACACTTATTCAATACATTCCATACCACATGAAACCATCCCTTCCTATCTAAGGAGGATTAGTTCCAGGACCCCTATGGACACCAAAATCTGCAGGATGTCAAGTCTTTTATATAAAAATGACACTGTATTTGCATATAATTTCCACACATCCTCCCATATACTTTAAATCATCTCTAGATTACCTATAACACCTAATACAATATGAATGCCGTGTAAATACCGTCACATTGTATTGTTTAGGAAATAATGAAAAGGGAAAAAAAATATCTGTACCTGTTCAGTATGGATGCATCGTAGGCCTAACCACACAGCGCCCTTTAGCAACACTGTAGTATTTTTTTGATTATTTTCAATCTCTGGTTGGTTGAATCCACAGATGCAGAACTTGTCTAGAGCACAATATAATCCAGTGGTTTTCAACGGGTGTATAGCACCACATTGGTATAGCGTAAGCATTTTTAAAACATGTCACACCTGACTATTTAGTCAGGGGAACTGACTGCTTTTCCTTTACATTATCACAAACAAACAAACAAACAAACAACAACAAAACCCAAAGCCCCTTCACATGCCCTGACCTGTGTGGCTCAGTTGGATGAGTCAGTCCTGCAAAGTGAAAGGTCACTGATTTGGTCCCTGATTGGGGTGCTTATGAGAGGCAACTGATCCATGTTTCTCCGTCACAATGATGTTTCTCTCCCTTTCTTTCTCTCTCCCTCCCTCCCCTCTCTCTAAAAAATAAATTAAGTTAAAAAAAAAAAGAAAGAAAAAGATAACAGCCAACGTGACAATAAATGTCCAGTGGGAAGAATAAAATTAAATCTATTTTAAAAAAGATTTTATTTATTTTTAGAGAGAGGGGAAAGGAGGGAGAAAGAGAGGGAGAGAAACATCCATGTGTGAGAGGCACATTGATAGGCTGTCTCTTGCATTTGCATGCTCCCAACTGGGGACGAGGGCCACCACTCAGGCATGTGCCCTGACTGGGAATCAAACTCAATCCACTGAAGCTCTGTTTGAAAGTCCCAGAATCAAGTCTTCTGAGAATCCCAGAAGAGTTCAGAGGCTTCCGGAACAATTCCAGATCCCATGGCCAACAACCTGGGTGCCACCCTGTTAGAGCCTCTAAGGGGAGACCCAGTGTCATCCATTCCACATGGGAAACCAGGTTGGGGGCTTCCACCCCCACCCCCGGGCCCCACTGCCTCGTCGACCCTGCCTCCCGGGATGCAGTCTGGTCTCCCCACCCCTTCACCCCACCCTGGAGAAAGGTCAGACCCAGATTCCTGGGCTTCTCTTGGGGATCTTCACACACTGCCCATGAGTGTGCACACTTGTCCTTGCAGAGTCCTCAAAAGCCAGGGCTATACCTGCCTTTTCTTGTCAGATTGGCAAAATGTATTTTTTTGTGTATGCCAGAGATTTTTAGTAATGAGTTTGTGTGCCATGAGATGATAAAAAAAGCCAAAAACCTCCAATGTAATCTAATCAAAGTAAACATAAGTTTTGGAAAATTTAAGGGTTATTGATGACTATAAATGATGAAATTTCTTCAAAAAGATGGCTTACATTACACTGGTATCCTGGTTTGACTTTCTAAGAGTTATAAACAAGATAATAAAACCTTTTACAGTCAACACTACAATGAACAATTATCCAATCAGCCATTCCTTAGCGAGGAGTAAATAAGCTGTTCTAATACAACAAAAACTACCAAACAGCAAAGCTTTTGTTCTCAGGCAATTAAATACGCTCTAAGACAAACTGGAGGGTCAAGATGGCAGAGTGGATAAACATGCCTCACCTCCTCACACACCACAGCAAAAATTACAACTGAACTACAAACCACTATCACCAGACCTGTCAGAAACCAAGCAGTATGGAAGGAAGTCCAACAACCAAGGAATTGAAGGAGTCACGTTCATCTGCACAGGTTGGAGGGTCAGAGATACAGAGACACAGAACACCTACATCTGGTGGGTAAAAATTGGGAGGGATACCTAGGGAGTGAGGGATCCCAGGCCCACATCAAAAACACCCAGCCCAGGGTTTCAGTGCCAGGAAAATAAGTCCCCATAACTTCTGGACATAAAAACCAATGGGGTTGGGGTGGCGGAAGAAAATACAGGATTCTCAGGAGTCTCCTCTTAAAGGTCCCACAATGGACTTAGGGCTCATGCAGACCCCCTCCCTCTGGCCGTAAGCACCAGAGCAGCAGCTAGAAAAGCACCAGTGGCCTAGGAGGAGAAACAAGTGTATGGCAGCAGGGCAAGTGCCTGGGGAAAGCTTCCTTCCTGGAAAAAACTCTAGAGTAAGGAGGGGGCACCGTTCCCTCTCTGAGCCCTCCCCCAAACAGAGCCACAGAGCAGTGACATCATATTGGAAACTCCATCAACCTGGTTCAACAAGGGATCCCCCACCCTGGCGATTACCTAAGGCTGTGCCCCATCCAACTTACCATGTGCTTTTCCACAATAGGCCACACTACCAAGACAGGGAATCAAAGCAGCTCTACCTAATACATAGAAACAAACACAAGGAGGCTGCCAAAATGAAGAGACAAAGATATATGGGCCAAATGAAAGAAGAGAACAAAACTCCAGAAAAACAACTAAATGAAATGGAGATAAGCAATCTATCAGATGCAAAGTTCAAAACACTGGTTACTAGAATGCTCAAGGAAATCACTGGGTATTTCAACAATGTAAAGGTTTCACTAAGTGAAATAAGAATCTACAGGAAACCAATAGTTGAGTGATAAAGCTGAGAATCAAATCAATGATTTGGAACATAAGGAAAAAGATTAAACCATTCAATCAGAACACCAAGAAGAAAACAGAATCCAAAAAAACAAAGATAGGCTAAGGGGCCTCTGGGACACCTTCAAATGTACCAACATTCAAACCATAGGGGTGCTGGAAGGCGTAGAGAAAGCAAGAAATAAAAACTTAGTTGAAAAGATAATGAAAGAAAATTTCCCTACTTTGTGAAGGAAATACACATACAAGTCCAGAAAGCACAGAGTCCCAAACAAGAAGACACAAAGAGGATCACCCCAAGACACATTATAATTAAAGATAAAGAATCTTCAAAGCAGCAAGACAAAAGGAGATAGTTACCTACAAAGAAGTCCCCATAAGACTACCAGCTGATTTCTCAAAAGAAACCTTACAGGCAAGAAGGGGCTGGAAAGAAGTATTCAAAGTGATGAAAAGCAAGGACCTACAACCTAGATTACTCTATCCAGCAAAGCTATCATTTAGAATGGAAGGGCAGATAAAATGCTTCCCAGATAAGGTAAAGCTAAATGAGTTCATCATCGCCAAGCCCTTATTATATGAAATGTTAACGGGAACTATAAGAAAAAAGAAGATCAAAACTATGAACATTAAAATGGCAACAAATTCACAGCTGTCAACAACTGAATCTAAAAAACTAAGCAAACCAAGCTGAACAGAAACAGAATCACAGATGTAGAGATCATTTGGAGGATTATCAGAAAGAACAGGGAAAAAGGTGCAGGGATTAAAAAGTACAAATTTGTAGGTACAGAAGAGATAGGGAGATGTTAGGAACAGCATAGGAAATAGAGTAGCCAAAGAACTTATACGCATGACCCATGGACATGAACTATGAAGGCGGAACTGCTGAAAGGAATCGGGGATATGGAGTGGAGGGGTGAAAAGGGGGGAAAAATTGGTACAACTGTAATAGCATAATCAATAAACTATTTATTTAAAAATAGATAAACTGGAGCCAAAGGACAAGTGTAAATGGTGATAACACAACCACTACATTCAAATAATTATTAATCAAGCTGTAATTTTAAGATTTGCTATATTAAAAAATAACATTACAATTACAAAAGTATTACAAGACATGGTGTAAAAAATTTCAAATGACATAAGGGTTTACAAAATAAAAATTAAGTCTCCCCACTAGGCTAAAATAAGGATTGGTTAAAATTAATTTTAGAATTCAGTTCCCTAGATATTCTAACTCAGAAGACCAAAGGTTTACATTGAAAAACCTTCTCTAAAGAATCAGACTAATCTGAAGAAAGATCCAAAGATAGTGACATGGGAGGTTACACGGGAAATTTGGGGAGTCAGAAACGTGTGTGTAATGGTGGTGGTGGGGAGCTATATTCTCTTTTCTAGGTGGGATGTCAACATGTAAGCAGCAGCAATAGTGACACTGTGATCTAAAATATGGACATAAACATCCCAAAATCCTTAAAAAAAAGTATATTATCAAGGAGATGAATGTCTGGGCTCGTCAATTTTTATAACAAAGTTTGTAGAAATCACTGGGCTTATTAACCACGTGCTTGTATGAATTTGATAAAGATAGAGATTTAAAACAAAGTCTCTTCCCTAACCTCAACCTAAAACCAAACCCAGCTCAATACTAGTAGTTACAAATGTGGATCATTTGTTTTCATTTCTGGTGTTTAATCCTGTACAAGGTCTGTCCAGAAGGTATCTAGTCATGTGAAAAATAGAGACATCTATTGAAGATCCAAGATACAAGAACACTGCACACAGGACAATGACGTCTCAGTCCCCTTCAAAGTAGGCACCTTGGGACCTCACACAGTTCTCCCAATCCCCATCAGCTGCCCCATAATATTTTCCTGAATCTCACTGACAATCTGAAATCTCTTCCCTTTCAAAGGTGATTTTAGTTTGGGGAAAAGGCAGAAGTCACAGGGCACCAATTCTGGGCTGCAGTGGGGCTGAGTCACCTGGGTGATATGTTTTACCAAAAAAACTCTGCACGAGACACAATGCATGATTGGGCCCATTGTTGTGATGAAGTTGCCCTCATCAGGTGCCCATAGCTGTGGCCTTCTGAATCATCCAAATAGTTTCTGTGGAGGGCTGTTCATGCTTACAGCAAAATTTGATGCAGATCTGTTGCTCTATTCTCTCAGTCATTTTGAATGTGATGGCCACACAGTACACATGATCACTCAATGGCCTCTACCACCCCCACTGCCTAGTACAGTGAGGTTGTCATTGTTCATGCATGCACATTCTGGTTGACTCTCCTTGGCTGCCAGGTTGCATCAATGTCATATAAATTGTTCTCATTATATTAATAATGGTGGGATGTTTTCCCCCAGACAGACCTTGTTTACTATCTTCTCTCAGGGTGGAATGATCTGTTTTTACTCTCAAGATTTTTCTGCCTTTTATAGAATACCAGTGTGGACAATCTCAGCTCACCAACCTTAATCAGTGACAACTTAGAAACTGTTCTCACTGCTGCTCATTCTGTCCTCTTATACTAACTTTGACTAAATCTAGCGATGGATCTAACATGAAGGTTAAAAGCCAATAATGATATGTGAGGTAGAGAAGCGCTACATTATCTTCCTCTGCAAAGTCTGAGAAATTAGAATGTGTCATGCCCTTCAGCCTGTATTATGTATGCCACCTTGTCAATGTTCTAAAGCAGAGGTCCCCAACCTCCAGGCCATGGACTGGTACAGGGCCAGGCCTGTTAGGAACTGGGCCACACAGCAGCAGGTGGGCTTGAATTGTCCTAACACCATCCCTCCCCGCCATGTCTGTGGAATAATTGTCTTCCACAAAACCAGTCTCTGGTGCGAAAAAGGTTGGGGACAGCTGTTGTAATGCTTAACAAGCCGTTTCTTACTAACATCCTCTACCCCCAAATAGTAATGCTCTAAGAATTGACAACAAACCCTTATCTGGATGGTTGGTTCTGAGCTAGGTTTAATCACGTAAAATTAGTTAATGTGCTACCAGCTTTGGGTAAAACCTGAAAATTATCTTACTTAAACAGCAACAGTACTAAGGAGATGTGTGGTTCTATGATCCCCAGAAATCACATGCAAAGGATCCAAAACAGCTAATATCAGGGACCGGAAAACACTCTTTATGCTTCTCAAGTCTCACCACATACACAATCTAGAACAGCTGCAGTATCTCAATCTCTTCAGCGGTATTTGGAAAGCTACAAGAATGCTTCTATTCTGCACCTGATTTGTGGTTAAGGTGAGTGTATCCTATGTTGCACTAAAGCATTCTATCGCAAAAGGAATCAACCTTGATCTTAACAAAATTCTGTAAATGCTCATTCTGTTCAACTTCACTTCTGTTTAATATTCTAGGCTCTATCTAGACTGGAACTTCTACTTTGCACTCCCGATTTCAATTTCTTTTTTTCCTTTTTAGCATTGTATACAACCCAGATTACAATTCTGGTAGCACACTTGTTTTTCCTGGCCTGGGGATATGTCTCGACCTAGGTATTAAGGGTTATCCTTAGCACTGTCACCCACACAGTGGCCGTTCCAGGGAACGTGGTCAAGACATTATATTGTATATCTAGAAAAATACCTTAAATCCTTATTGAAGGAAGACTTACAGATATTGGGGAATTTTCATTTGTGAATATAAAGAGATGCTGAAATTTTGGTAAGGCCGCCAGCTTTTGCTAGTGGAAGATCTGTAAAAAAAAAAGGTACTAAGATGATCAAAATATTGTTAAATGAAGAAATAGGAGATACGAGTTGTATACATATTTCTCTTACACACACCCCCTTCCGCATGACATGGGACTATCCCTCTCCCCAATTACTTTTTAAAAGGCAAATATCGAGATTAAAAAGGCTCTGGTCAGGTGGCTCAGTTGGCTGGAGCATCATCCAGTGCACCAAAAAGTTGCAGGTTCTATCCCTGGTCAGGGAGTGTACAGGAGGCAACAGTCAATGCTTCTCTCTTACTGATGTGTCTTTCTCATCACCGCTTTCTCTCTCCCTGTAAAAATCAGTAAGCACATCCTTCGGTGAGGATAAAAAAGAAAACACACGTTTCTGTTGGGGGAGAAAGCGTCCCTTTTCTCAGCTGAAGAAGCTGAACCAGGTCAGGAAATGTCATATATATCTCTTCTAGCAGCCTCGGAGCAAATATGTAGAAAACTTCTTAGAATAAAGTTTATTCAGCCGCCTACTAGCAGGTTCCAAGGAGGAAGTAGCCACCCCCTCCCCCCAAAACACCAAAACCCTATGGGTGTCTCATAAAACACACATGAATTTAAAACTAAAAAGAATTTTAAGTTCCAATTAATGTTAATAGACTGATGGGTTAGTCTTTATAGATTAGAAGGGCCTATAATCCAAGAAAAATGACTGAACTCTCCATTCGTAGAAGCTGCAGCTCCATGAATAAGATAAAAACTCATAGCAGTTGGTTTAGGGGGTTCAACCAATCTACATTATTATTTTCCTGTGACCCTGTTCTACATAAGATATGAAGTCACCCAGCAAAGAAATTATTCCCTAAGTTATAAAGCTAAGGCTATAATAATATCAAGGGCTGGAAAAAATCCTGCGCTGCCTGTCACAGGTGAAGAAGAAATGACAATTATAATTTATTTTAAAAATCAGAAGAACACCACATACAAAAATAAACTCAAGATGGATAAAAGACTTAAATATACGTTGTGACACCATAAAAACCCTAGAGAACATAGGCAGGAGAATCTCAGATATTTCATGCAGCAATGTTTTCACTGATATATCCGCTAGAGCAAGGGACATAAGGGAAAGAATAAGCAAATGGGACTTCATTAAAAGAAAAAGGCTTCTGCACAGCTAAAGAAAACATCAGCAAAATGAAAAGGGAACCAACAGTCTGGGAAAATATGTTTGCAAATGATACTTCGGACAAGGGTTTGATTTCTAAAATATATGAAGAACTCATACGACTCCACTCCAGGAAGACAAACAATCCAAATAAAAAATGGACTAAGGACCTGAACAGACACTTCTCCAAGGACATACAGAGGGTCCAGAGACATATGAAAGGATGCTCTGCATCACTAGCCATTACAGAGATGCAAATTAAAATCACAATGAGATACCACTTCACGCCAGTCAGCATGGCTATCATAAATAAATCAACAAACAAGTGCAGGTGAGGATGTGGAGAAAAGGGAACCCTAGTGCACTGTTGGTGGGAATGCAGACTGGTGCAGACACTGTGGGAAACAGTATGGAATTTCATCAAAAAACTAAAAATGGAACTGCTTTTTGA
Organism: Macrotus californicus; assembly: GCA_007922815.1. Classification (NCBI taxonomy): domain Eukaryota; kingdom Metazoa; phylum Chordata; class Mammalia; order Chiroptera; family Phyllostomidae; genus Macrotus; species Macrotus californicus. The sequence continues at coordinate 18,088 of VMDR010017477.1, forward strand.
TCCAGTGATTCCACTGCTGGGATTATACCCTAAGAATCCTGAAACACCAGCTAAAGAATCAGTGCAGCACAATGTTCATAGCAGCACAACTGACAATAGCCAAGTGCTGGAAGTAGCCTAAGTGCCCATCAGTAAATGAGTGGATCCAAAAACTGTGGTACATTTACACAATGGAATTCTACGCAACAGAAAGAAGGAGCTCCTACAGCATGGATGGATCTGGAGAGCATTATGTTAAGTGAAATAAGCCAGGAAGTAAAAGACAAATACCATATGATCTCATCTATAAGAGGAACCTAATTAACAAAACAAATAAGCAAGCAAAATAGAACCAGAGACATTGAAATAATGAGCAAACTGACAGTAACCAGAGGGGAAAGGTGGAGGGGATAACAGGGGAAAAGGGGGAAGAGTCGTCAAGGAACGTATAAAGGACACATGGACAAAGCCAAAGGGGGGTAGGATCCAGTGTAAGTGGTGGGGGTGGCTGAGGTGGGTGGGAGTGGTGGGGAAAAAAAATGAGGTAATGGACGTTAAACTAGACTTACTGTGATGATCATTTTGTAACATATACAAATATCGAATCATTATGTTGTATATCTAAGATTAATATAATATGTTAATCATACCTTGACTAAAAGAAAAGAATTGCTTTAAAAAAACCAGAACAACATATAAAAGTTTCAACAATGATTAGTATCTGAATTTAACAATGTATAAGGTCCAGTCTCCCCCACTCCCTCTACCTTCACCCCCAATTTCATTAACTAGCCTCTGGTGGAGTATGAAGAACCCTAGTCCATGAATCGGGAAGACTGGATTCTAGTCCAAGGTCTAACATGAATTAGCTCTGAGACATCAGTTCAGTCATTTTTCCTTCTTGAACCTGTTTCCTTATTTCTAATACAAAGGTTTGGGTTCAGTGGGACTTGAATTACACTCTAGCCTATAGGCTTCTTAATTTTGAACATAAAATATAAAGTCAGTAAGAACTAAAGGAGTGTTTAAATAGATGGAAACAAAGTAATAATTTATGCCTTTCAAAATGTTTTTTGAATTCTTAGGCTTTCCTCTCATTGAATGTATCCAGGCTCTAATCTTTCCTTTCTCTGTCAGTTACTTTTTTCCTTGGTTCCTTTAGATGTTCCCTTTAATTCAGCCTTTTGTCCAGAGACACCTTTTTGAAACAAATTTCAACTGTCTTTTTTTTTACAATGACATCCCACCACTTTACGAATGTGGCAGAATGTCACTTATGGAAGAGGCCCAAATTTGCACACAAATATTAAACATAAATTCTCAATAGGCTCTTGCACTAGACCAGTTCTGAAATGTAACCCCTTAAACATGTTTATCTGGTGAAGGAGTACAATTTAGGTTATTTAAATTAAGCCAGTTTTATTTTACAGCTTATTTAATAAAGCAGTACAGAGAAGTATAACAGGTATAGATCTCCTCAAGCATACAAGAAAAAAAAAAAACAGATGTCTTTGGAATGGACTGGACTACAGTTTCAACTATTTCTATAGCTATTATTTTGAAAGAGGTATTTTATCAACCATTGGGACAACAAAACCACAGAATTGCATGATAAGCAGCATAGAGTATATTCCTCATATCTATCAGTTCCTTCTCCATATATGTAACTTTTTAGTAGGGAAACCAAGAGAATTATGGCATTTATGCAGCATCAGTATAAGTAACTTTCCTTAACAAGGATTATTACCTCTTTTTACATAGACTGTGTAACATGCCAGTCATTCTTTACTAATATGGTTAGTCTGTCTACCAACAGTTTGACTATCTACATAACTGGCCATCCCCACCACTTCCTTTTCCTCCGTTTGCCAGCTTCCTCCCCTTAGTGAGACTCATCTGCAAGTCAAAGTTTGAAGAAAATCTACTACTCCTAGAAAATGTGTAACACACTTGTCACTGTCAGCTGTGCTTAACTCTTTTCCTGGACTCAACAAACCAACATTTTGCCAAGATT
>VMDR010017478.1:0-20061 GCA_007922815.1 Macrotus californicus
CAGAGTTAAAGTCGTTTTGAAAATACTTGCACAAGAAACTATTCTACTATATTACATTATCCTTGGTTTATAGTTACCTTCAGACATTCAAGTTGGGAATCATGTGAATAACATGCCAACATAACTATTCACGTAAAAAACACAGCTTTTTAGAGAGGAAATGGCAAGTAGAATGTGCTTCCTAGTCTGATAGCCTGAAACTGTGTGAGCTAGGGGGCGCTATTGAACAATGTTAAGGGGTTTTGTTCATTTGGCGTTCTTCGGGTTTTCATGCGGTCCTTCCTTGGGGTAGGGTGAGCTTGCAATTTTTAATTAAAACCTGTGTAACCTCAGCCTGGTAACTGTTAGTCAACACAACACTGTGGAAGAAATTTTATGATAAGTTATATTCATTATATGGGCAGTCAGTTCTTATTCCTGTAGAGCCATTCATCACCCATTATTTTCTTTCCCACTTGCACGTCCGAGAACTCAATTAAAAGATAATGAAATGGAGGTGTTAAACCCAAGGAAGGTGTCACTGTCTCTAGAGCATTATTGATGGCATAAAGGCTGTGTCTGGGGGCAGTTAACAGAATTGGTGAGCTCAAGGAAGTGCAAAACCAAATTAGTGGAACCAAAACATTAGCAATGAGGAAATCTTAGTTCTGACTCTGTTGCTCCACAATTAAGCTAAATTACCTAAGTACATGCTAATAAATCATGAGGCGGTAAATACAGAGGACTAGGAAGGTTAGGAAGTACAGCAGCAACGCTCAGGCTGAACGGGCCACACAAGCTCAGTCCAAAGCAGAACACGTGATGCAGTTAACACAGGAAAGGCCAAAGGACATGCAGACCCAGCTCCGTAGGCCGTACAACCAGGAGTTAGTATGTGTCCACCTGTAAATGTATCCATCTCGGAACTTTCAATCATGGCCTAAAAATTATTTGTTCTATAAACCGATGGTTGCCAGATGGAAGGGGGGTTGGCAGGCTGGGCGAATGTGGTGAAGGGATAAAGAAGTACAAATGGACAGTTACATAAAAGTCACAGGGGTGGAAGGTACGGCACAGGAAACATTCAATAACACTGGTGTAGCTATGGATGATGTCAGATGGGTACTTATCCAGGGAACCACTTCGTGAGGAATCTAAATGTCTTACCATTATGCTGTGCACCTGCAACTAACACAATATGGAAAGTCAACTGTAACTGAAAAATCAAAAAAAAAAAACCCAAAAAACCATTTGTTCTAGAATTGTGCCTACTATACAAAATAATTTTAGCAGCAGCTAAAATTGTTTGGAATGAAGATTATCGACTCAGTCCAGCACTTAACACGTTTGCAGAACTTGCTTCTTAAAAGGAACTGAAGAGTCAGTCGCCTGTGTGCGCTGCAAGGCACTGTGTGGGGAATGACCATTGGCCAAGACGTGACTGCGTCCCCTTCCCTATCCCCTCACTGCTCACACGGCGCTTCTCCCCGTGGGCTGAAGGGCTTCAAGTGGAAGGCACTGTGCTATAGGCACAGCTCTGGTATTTTAGGCCACGGCAATAGCAGCCGAGGTGAAAGGCACTCAGTGAACACTTGTTGATGGACAAATTGTACAGACAGGAATATGAGCTACAAATCAGCCCATGGAGTTGATCCGAGCCTATGGGTGTCTGCCTTCCTGTGTCATCCGGGATGAGCTGTTACCCTTGCTAACTGTGGCTTCAAAGTGGACATGAACGACCTAACACTGTTTTGCTAAGGAACCATGTACCTTCTTGAAAATTACTGAAGTCCAACGTGATTTTTGTTTCCTTCTCCGTTCTCAAGTCCAAGACCGTTAGTGCTTATGATGAGAAGACCTGACAGCTTCTGGAGTGCTGGGGTGAAGTGGTTTTCCCTGCTGCACACAAAGTCACGTGAATGACTCCATGTACTTGTTCTTAAAAACCACTTCGTTTGTGCTTGGAAATAGCTTTCGGTGGCATACACAGCACATAGGTCCTTCCTCAGCTGGCAACTTGGAAACGACTATTCTGGGATGCAGACTAAAAAAAGAAAATCCTAAAAGCCTTTTGGTGGGTGTAAATGAGATGATTTTTTTTTAAAAAAAAACAGGGGAAGAGAACTAAAGCGTTATTTATATTTAAAGACATCCTAAAAATACATCCATTCATTCAGCAGGCAACGTCACCGACTTTTGGAACCACAAGTGGCCTTTCAGGGTCCAATTTCAAGGATTTCGGAGGGAGAACACTTTGAGTGTGGTATTGGGGCTCAGGTAAGTGAACCGATTATGTGCCCTTTCGTTCACACCAGTTGATCCTGAAATGCCAGATTTGGGCTTCATCTTGTCCCAAAATGTATGCTGTCACCCTGGTGACATCTACTTCATTATACCCGGTGTGGGACCTCTAGCCCTGCTCAAGGATGTATGGCAAGATTGAGCAGGAATTTTCTCCACTCCCCATCCCGTACGCTGGACACTAAGGGCACACACTCCTGTATCTTGGAGGAGGCAGAAGGCTGAGCCGCGGAAGCAGCTCCAAAATACATGAAAATATCTCTTGCTCCGGCACTGGGAGACTCACCTTGGGCAAGGCAACCCCCTGCCAGGCTAGTTCATCCTAAATAGTATAAACGGCCTTGTCAAGAAGCTCGCCACCACAACTGGGTTATTCCATAGAGGCTAGAAATGATGTCTACTCAGCAAAACATTTCTCACGGAGGACACAGGCAGACTGCACCTAAGAGCGCTTAGGTAATGCTTAACGGAATTAAAAAAATAGTTTTCAAAAGGCCTTTCAGCACACCTGAGAACATCGCTTACATCTAGACAACTGACAAACTAATTAAAAAGAACTCCTCTCTGTCTATTAAAACAGGCCCCAATTTAAGAGCGGCCATTAGTCACCATCTCGTTAATCTATAATCAAAGACTCTTTCAAGGTAAAGGGAAGATTTAATTTCAGAGGAGCGTCTTTGCCAAGGATGGGCTTGTTCGTGATTGTGAGCCGGGGGTCATGCCTGTCACACTGGAGGGCTCTGGGGAGCCTGCTTCTGGGGATGCATGGCTTGCTGGTCTGGGGTTGATAGCCAGGAGCAGACTGGTCACCCCACGTTAAGTGACCCTTTATCCATAGAAAAGATGCCTAAATGATGACTCTCGGCTAGTTACAGATTTTCCAGGAAGAGAGGACACTACAAGAATTGGAAAAAAAAATCTGAATTTTCTTAAAAATATTCTGACTTGCCTTTTATTTTGATTTTTTTATCCTCACCTGAGGTCATTTTTCCTTGCTTGTTGAGAGAGAGGAAGGAAGAGCCCCCACCTAGGTACATGCTCTGACCTGACAATGGCATGCTGGTGAAGCCCCTCCCACTTCACCTCTGAACAGCCGTGCCCAAATCCCGGCAGCCTCACCCAGAACTCACAGCTTTCGATGGCAGAGCTACAAAGCCCCTGGTGGTGTTTTTTTTATTAAGTTAAAATGAAATGACTTAAAAAACCAAACAAACAACTAATATATAATCAAAGAACACCAACACCAATCTAAATGCTTCCTGTGTGGAAACTACAACTTGAAGGGAAAGCCATTTTTAAATTGAGCCTCTGAGGCTAACTCAACACTGTAGGAACAGTAACGGATCAATTCCTGTTTCCCGCATTGATATTCGAGAGAGTTAGGCACTCAGTCCAGAATTCCAATTGGATTGGCAAACCTGGGAGTCGAGGGCGGCTCCCAGGCCTGCAGATAAATCAGCGAACAGCCTTAAGTGGATGCAATGTTTACCAATGAGACTCTCTGCTGTTCAAAGCAAGATAAAAACTGATAGGAAAAACCCCACAATCTAGCATTTCGGGAACAGAGTGGGCGGGGAGGCAACACAAAGGTTAGTAAGCCTTGTGATGCCCGGGGCTACTTCTATCACAGAATGACTCAGTGGGACAAAAAAAAAAAACAACACAGAAGTGCTTGTTTGAGCCAAGACACCCTTCCATTCATCTTTCCCTTTCTAAAATTATGGCTGTCCTCCTGAACGGTCAGATCACCTTTTTTTTTTTTTTTTTTACAAAGGGTGGCGTGTGGTTCCTCCTCTTGGCCTGGTCCCCCGGGGCCCTGTCACTGCGTGGGTGTCATCTTTGTAAGGCTGGTCCTGTTTTCCCACCCTTCACTCGTTCACAACACACAGAATTGTTCCAAAATACAACTTAACAACTTTTTTCCTGGTTGAAAGGATTCCCCAGTATGCAAACCTGAAACAATGATTGGCTGTGGTCACCATTGGTAGTGATGGTGGGAGAGATTCCTTCCTTCCTGTTTTGATTTTACATAAATAGGGGTCCTCCCGATTCTTTCTGTGGGTGGCCTGGCCCTGGGGCAGACCCAGGAGAGGCCGAAGCTTCTTAGAACAAAGCATCCTTTCACCCGCAAAGGCCCGTGTCTCTCTGCCTGGGACCCAAGAACAGGGTCTGCATGTTAGGCTGATGTGCAAAGCTTGGGGAGGGGGGGCAGTCAATAGGCACTGCGGTTCCTCTTCTCAGGCTGGGGGACTCGGAGCCAGCCGCACCCGCAGCTGGCTCTCACCAGCCTTGGCTGTTTGCCCAAAGATGCCAGATAAAATCCCGAGAGAATGTAGCCTGTGGTGAACACTGAAGGCCTCTCAGTGTGTGTGTCTGTATGTGTGTGTCTATGCATGGGTCTGTGTGTGTCTACGTGTGTGTCTCTGTGTATGTCTGCGTGTGTCTTGCATGAGTGTGTGCACCTGTGTCTCTCTGTGTGTGTCCATGTGCCTGTGCTTTGTGTGTCTGTGTATGTATGTTTGCATGTAAACATGTCCCTGTGTGTCTGTGTGTCTTGCTTGTGTGTCTGTAGGTGTGTCTGTGCATCTGGGGGTGTGTGTTTGGGGGGTGAGGGAGAGGAGTGAGCGATTACTAATTAGGATAACATTTCTTACATATTTTTCTAGAACAGAGCCCAAAACAGAGCTGAGAGGGAGCAGCAAAGCTTTACCTCCCCCCAGCAGCAGTCCCAGCCTGGGGTGAAAGTGAGTTCACACCAGGGGTCCCTTGTGTCCAGAGGACCTGGGGGCTGGTGGGCTGCTTACGCAGTGACAGTGTGTACAGGGCACTGTGTTGCCACCAGGGAAATTGTTTCTCCTGCCAGAGGCTTGTCAGATGAGTCAGAGGAGAGCCCCAGTGTCCCAGGGAGCTGTGTGGGATGTTTCCTCATGGGAACTTCTGACTCAGTCAGGCCTCCCACCCCTCCCACAACAAGCTCCCTGTGGTCACCCCTCAACCCACCCCCACCCCCACTGGGAATGAAATAAAGAGAGGCTTTACCAAACACCTGAGAAGGCCTTGGGAGCACAAGGTAGCTCTGGCCCAGCATTCTGGGGTAGGAGGGCAACACGTGTGTCTGTGTGTGCATGCATGTCTGTGCGTGTGGGTGAATGTGCATTGAGTATGTGCACGCAGGTGTGTGTGCGCACATTCTACAAAAACAGAGAAGGCCAGTAATGGAGTTCCACGGAATAGTGGACTTGGTGAGAATCATTCCATAAGGAGAGAAGCAGCATCTGGTTGTGGACACTGGCACCCTCAGCTTGGGTTCTGAGGGGCTGCATCAGTGCACTGATGGCTTCTTGGGTCTGGGGGTCCAGCAGAAGACCCCACAGGAAGCCAGGCAGGGTGGGTGACAGGTAGGGGGGAGAGCAGCGCCATCTGGTAGTGTTGGGACGCTGTGACTCTGTTCAAAGTCACCTATCAGATATCTCCTTGAAATCCCAGGAAGAGCTCAGGAACCTCCAAAAGGAGAGGAGGAGTCTGCTTCAATACAGCAGATAGAGCCAGAGAGATAGACTCATTCATTCATTCATCCATTCCACATTAATGGAACTGAGGACTAGCTAGGTGCCAGGCACTGTTCTAGGGACTGGGAAGGGGGGAAAAGAAAGGCTTGTGTCCTAATACAGCTTTCATTTTAGTGAAGTCTAAGGGCAATAACAATGAGCAAATATACAATTAATATCAAGTCTACTAGTGAGAATCAATAAGAAGAAAATACAGTAGGATAACACAGTGGTGGGCTGGAAGAGAAGACTATTATTTACCTAAGAAGGTCAAGGTCTCTGAGATTAGGGAAAGTTTACACTGTCGTTGGACACAGACACACACTCTACTTTTGAATTTTATAGTAAAAAATAAAAAGTTTCCATTTTTGTTTCCATTTTTGAAGAATCTCCCAACCATCAAATGAAAAGAATCCGATTTAACTGACAAGGAATTTTTAAGGAACTGTCCATAATTTTTATTGTATTTAGATTTTATAAACTATGCATCCAAGGAAGTGGGCCATAAACTACAGCTTACAAAGTTTTGCTATACCCAGACTTCCTTGTATTGCTATTCGTTCTATTCATTGAATGGACGGATGAATGAATGAGGGAATGAATGGGGACACTATAACCCAGTTAGCAGATGGCTTCAAAGCCATCACTTTTAACTTGACTCTGAAGCTTCTATTTGTGTAAAACTGGAGTAAAAACCTTAACCACATGACTGCAAAGATAAAATAGTGCATTTGAACTGTGGAGTACAGAGCTAGGCAAAGAGTAAGCATATATTGACATTTTTTGATTTAAGAATAAATATTACGATGTGATTTATGTGAATTCTAAACTAATTTTTTTGAAGAAAAAAATTCCAGACAGCTTGTGAAATAACTTCTGAGCCTAGGATTATTCATGGAAATCCATTCTCAAGAAAACGTGGAATTAGTTTGTTTTCCTTGGAGTTACTAATCAGAATTTAAAACTGTTTTTTCCCTAACCCGAAACAATAGACTATGCCTTCCCTCATCCTGCGTCTGAAAAGCTGCATGGATCGCATTAAGGATCAAGGAGATCCACTCAGCAGGCCCTCCACGCGTGCCCAGAGGTTGGGATTCGAGTGTACAATGAACACTTACTGAGCACCTGTTATGGGCACTGTGTGTGGACCAAGACCTTCAGAGGCGCATTCTCTAATTTATTCCTTTTTAACCAATAAGCCAGGAATATATGCAAATGACATCCCTCCTGAGCAGCTGTGTCCCTTCTGCAGGTCAAATGATAAAAATGCCTATTTTACTTTGATATCGTATTATGTTGTTGCTGTTGTTTTTTCTGATAACTTCAGTAATATCATCAGGGTATAAAATAAATCACTTGTTACCCTACTGAGCGCCATTTCCAATTTGGGATATTTCCTGTATTAGTTTTACATCTCTTTGTCTTTCTCTTTTTGTTTCTTTCTCTCTGCTGTTTATCTACATGCTCAGAAGTCTGTAATTAAACATTCTTTGAATAAATGAGTTCAATGGCTTAGACTGTTTCAGGGTAATTTGGGGATTTACCCCTCCCAGGGACCTGGCCCACAACCCAGGCATGTACCCTGACTGGGAATCGGACTGGCAACCCTTATGGTTAGCAGCCCACGCTCAATCCACTGAGCCACACCAGCCAGGGCTTAGAGGTTTTTTATACTATGTGTTTTCACATAACAACACACAATAGTTACTGGTACCTTAAGGAAAAACACACATTAACATTTCCAATCAACTCCTCCAGTTTGTCTTTTAACCATAGTTAAGGATGTACTTCTGTATATGATTAGGTATTCTCAGTGACATATATGTTTATCTAAAATTATACTATATGAATATGTAAAAATAAGTAGGAAATTTAGTCACATGGAGACTTTATTGGTAAATTTTTCATTAAAAGAAAAAAGTGATGCGGGGGGGCGGGGTGAGAAACACCTGCCAGGAATGTCCCAGAACTGCCTGGTTGGCAGGACCCTCTGGGCTGTTCTGCACCTGAAGTTTCACACATCACAAAAGCAATCAAACAGCAAGAAAAGCCCACAGACACACCCCAAAGGCAGAGAGCAGGTGGGGAATGCAATGTCATTAACAGAAACTAAGAGAATAAAATATTTATAGTGCAATTACTAAAAAGGTAAAAATGTTAATGGATATGATACCTTTCCTTACTTTATGTAGTGAATACGCAGATGGAAATACCCATCCTGACGTCCAAGATCAACATTTTGGGTTGTTATGAATGTCAAACGACCCTTCCTGGGATTCTTGTGTGACAGTCACCCACACCATCTTCCCAGAGAACAGTACGTTCATCTTGATTGCTCTCATGAACGATGGGAGATGTTCAATTAATCTGTTCAAGTTTTTAAATTAATAAGATGGTAGATACAATTTTAAATACCTGAAATGCTGTTCAGGTGAAATAGAAAAACATACTGGGCTTCATTTTCTCGACGCTGTATGTAGGAGCGGACATTCCTGTGGCTGTGTGCATGTGTCCACACAGGTGTGCCCAGGTGTGCTGGTCGTGAAAAGAGAACAGAGCTTCCTTATGACTTCCTAGGGTTCCTCCTTGTGGTTCTTAGAACCATGTTCCCAAAAGGAATCCCAAGGACTTGCCTAGAGCAAGGATTCCATTTGCAGTTTTTTTTTTTAATAAAGATTACTTATTTATTTTTACATTATGGGCAAGGGAGGGAGAGAAACACCAATGTGAGAGAGAAATATTGACATCAGAGAGAAACATTGATCAGCTGTCTCTCATAAGCACACTGACTGGGGACTGAACCCGCAAAACCCAGGCATATGCACTGACTGAAATCAAACTGTCTACCTTTTGCTTTGTGGGCTGATGCCCAACCAACTGAGCTATATAGGTCAGGGCCCATTTGCACTTTTTTAAGAAAGAAAAATAGTAAGTTGGTACGTATCATTAATTGGACAGGAAGTAGGATCATAAACATGAACTTACCTAAAGACCAATTATATTTATAGACAAAAAAATGAAGGCAGAATAATTCAGACCCTGTATAAATGAAAGAATGGTGGTCCATTTGAAATTTCTTAGCTTGGCATTCAAGGCCACCCTCAATCTAGCCCTACTGGCTGGTCCAAGGAGTTCCTGCCCTGCACAGTCTGGACCCCTCGGGCTTCATCTCAACCTCCTCTTGGTTGCCCTCTCTAGTCCCAGTTCCTGGAGTATCTCAGACTCTCTCCTACTTCGGGAACTCAGAGAAGCAGTTTTCCTCTGTCTGTAAAACTCTTCACGGCCTTCCCCACCACCTCTCCTCCATCGTGGCATTAACATCTACTCATCCTTCAGGTCTCATCCCATCCTGGATCCCCCAGAGCCACCAGGCTCTGGGACCTGGGGTTTGGTTGGGCAGACTGCTCTCTCTCAGTAAAGGCTCCCAGTCAAGGTCGGGGCAGGCAAAGGCTGTTCTACTAGCCAAGCCACACACCCTGGTACTAGGCTGCATCTGGCTGGAGAAAGATTCCTTTGTGCGAACCAGAACAGGGCTCCATCAGCTTGCCAAATGGTGTTCCCACAGGTCTGCGCATACCTGGGGGGGCTGCCTTTTCATCTGTCTGTCTAGAAGGAGTGGCTTTTTCTAATTTGCACAAAGGCACTGTATTATCGGCCTTGCAACTTTCCCTGCTTTACATACGCAAATGGCTTCTTCAGTCACAGCATTTATTGGGAGTCTGTAGTCATTGATTCATTCACTTTATTGTGTAGTATCGGACTCTTATACTAGATAGTAAAATCTATTAGGGCAGCGACAATGGGTTTTTGCTCACGATTCCATTTCCAGTTCCTAGCACGGTGTTTGGTGCAAAGTGAGTGCTAAGTGCACATGTGTGAATGAATTAACAAAAAAGAAAGCCATGGAGATGCTGCAATGGAAGAAATTGGGGCACAATGGAGGTATCCAGCAGATTTACTCACACTTAGTAAAAAAAAAAAAAAGAGGATTCGACAGAGAGTAAGATGCGGAAGTTGGCAGACCCAAAGATATACTTCATAATTTCATAAATCAGAGCAGAATTTCCAGGGACACATTTCACCCCAGGGCAAAAAAGCAACATGCTGCTTCTAGAAGAAAGCAGAGTCAGGCCGGCGGTACCTCGACAGGCTGCATGGGAATCAGGGAAGTTTCAGACAGGCTAGTACTCTGGGAGGAAAACTAAGGGAGACAAAAATCTAATGATTCATAAGATTCCAGGTAAGCCAGGCATCTTGGAACTTGCAAAACTGGTTGAAACAAAAATTCTTGCCCAGTTGGCTAAAGACACTGAGGCAGGAAGCCTCCACCTGTCACTCAGCCAGCTCACTGCACAACAGGAAGACAGGCTGCAAACGATATGCTGAGGCCAGGGTAGGAACAGTCACAGCCCCGTAATTCCTGCAGTCCCCGGGGACCCGGGAGAGAGAGACCTGCTCTGGGCAGCGAGGGCCCAGCTGATGGGAACGGATGGGAGGAGGGGAGGTCAACAGGAGTGCTAGTGCAGGCTGCGGCACCCCAGTTCTAAGTTTTAAAGAAGCAGAGCTTAGGGAGTCCTCATTGTCAGTAACACAGTATCATAATGACTGTGTATGGGGCCAGGTGGGTACTGGAAACAAGGGGGACCACTCTGTAAAGTACATGATTTTCTAACCATTCTGCTGTTCACCTGAAACTCATACAGGATAATATTGAATAGAAACTGGCAATCGGAAAGAAAAAAAAAACTTACTCATTAGGAAAATGAAGGAAGGGAAAAAGATGAAAAGTCATCAGTGGTAACAGTCTTTCGTTCCAGAAAAGAAATGTATCCTGTGCCAGATTCTCTCTCTATTTTTAAAATTACATAAATACAGAATACAGCACTCTCTACCATGATTCTTTATTTAATAATGTGTTTTAAATATATTTTTATGTCTGCAATATGGATCTTGCTCTGATTTTGACAGCTGCAACACATTCCACAGTATGAGGTATCATCAGGTATTTAGCATCAAGATGGCCACTCAGGTTGGTTTTTGTTTGTTTTAAAGTAGCCGCATCTGTTGGCAGCCTCCCAGAAGGCCCTTAAGAATCTCTGCCTTCTGGTTTTCATACCCTGTGTCATCTCCTCTCACCTTGTACTAGAGTCGGTCTACGTGACCCAGAGTCTAAGGCTGAAACAATAGTATGTCACCTTCAAGATTAGTTTCCAAACGATCGTGGCGTCCCTGTTGGGTGTTCTCTCGTGTGCCCTCTGTCTCCCGGTTCTTACATTCTGGGGGAGACAATGACCCACGTTAGGAAGACACTCAGGCAGCCAGTGGGAAGGCCTACATGGTGAGGACCTGAGGCCTCCCAGCAGCCACAACAGTGAGCTTGGAAATGAACCCTCTAGCCCCAGGGGAGCCGTGGGACGCCCTCATTGGCAGTTTGATAGGAAACTCACGAGACCTGGAGCTGGAACTACCCACCTGAACTGCACCCAACTCCTGAGCTCAGAAACTGGGTGACAGAATGAGTATTTATTGGTTTACGCTGCTAAGTTTGGTGGTGATTTGTTACGCAGTAATAGATAACTACCTAGATCAAAGGAATACACATTAAAAACCTTGACAGATATTGGCAAATTGCCCCCCAAAGAGTGGCAGTAATGTGTGATTGCACGAGAGTGTTGGTTTCTCCAAACCCCGCTGGCACCAGACAGCATCAAACCTGAGCAATTTTGCTAAACCGATGGGTGAAAAATGGCATCTGGTTGCTTTGACTTGTGTTTCTTTAATTTCAAATGTTCTTTTGGATGCATGCCATGTATCATCAGACATGCAAAGGACAAGATCCACTGTAAAGTCCCCAGTGACTTATTAGGAGACGAGAGACTGTGTGGGCCACCATGCGTCAACCTGCAAGCCACTCTTATCATTTAACAATTCCACGAAGTGATCAATTTTACAAAAGCGGTAACCACTGAAGTTGAGTTTGGAAATAGAAGTAATCACCTCGCTTTGATTACTTTCTCAAAAATGCACAGAACTTTATGTGATTCTATTTATTTACTTACTTACTTTTTAGAGAGGGGGGAAGGGAGGGAGAAAGAGAGGGAGAGAAACATCAATCGGTTGCCTCCCGCACGCCCCCAACTGGGGACCTGGCCTGCAAACCCAGGCATGTGGTCTGACCAGGGATCAAACCGGCAATCTTTCAGTTTTTGTGACTTCGCCTGACCCACTGAGCCACACCCGTCTGGGCAGAACTTTAAGTGATTTTAATAAGAAGCATGAGATTGAACCTCAAATTGTGAACCCTAAATCAGAAGTGACCTAAAAATCCAAACATTGATTCCTTTAATGTTGCTAAAACCAGAAGTTTAAAAACAGAAAAAGCAAGAGCGATTGGGATCAAATGGGAACTAAATGTGTCTGTTTTTCCGAACTACTTAAATGAAACATCATAATAGTCTCAAATCAAATATGAACTCCACTGAGTATTTCTTTGGCTTTGGTTCCCGGTGAGTATAAATGGTTCTGGAAAATGTCTTATGTAAAAAGCTGTAGAGAAGATTGGAACTCAGCGATACTTGGGAGACAGCAGAAGAGCACTCCTCACTAGAGAAAAGCATCTAAAACCACAGAAGGCCCCCTACGACCAGCATCCCCCAGTTCCACCATGATGAAAGCAAATGGCTATTCAGTGAATTTTAAAAATGAACATAATCCTCGATGATGTTTCACTAAATTATTAAATACACATTTCTACCACCAGAAGTCATAAAAAGCATTTCGAGAAAAACATATCTACTTCTTGTAACAATTCAAGATATAACACCCCAGAGAAATTCTAGAAAGTCTTCCTAAACACCTAGGCGTCTAGAGCCAAACGCCAAGACCAATTGGTTGTAGATGATGTCAACGAAAATGTTAATCCCATAAATGAGTGACTCAGGCTTTGAATAGTTATTAAACTAACTAGCTGACTTCTCAGTGCACGAGAATATAATTTAATTATCACTGTAGTGGAAGAGGAAGAAAACTCAAAGTGTGTTGGAAAAAAAATGGCCTCTTCTCAGGAGACTTGCTGGGACCCCCATGTCTCTCCCCTCCAGTTTTCTGGCAGAGAAATCCAGGGCGGGTATTAGGGTACTAAAACTTTCTTGCTGCTCTGTCCTGCTCCAGGGACACCTCTGATAGGCAGGCTCTCCCCCACCTGTCCCTCACCTGGGTTGGCCTACCTATCTATTCCTGCCCTGGATGTGGGCTTTTGTGTAGGAGGACTCTAGCCACACCCCCCTGCCCCTCCTGTCTGCACACATATGTTCTCCCAAGGGTGAGGGAGGGCTCTCTCTACCCCACTGGGGTGCTTCTGGGCCCCGAAACAGTGTGGCTTTGCTCTTTCAGTGACCCTCAGCCCTTTTATTAGGATGCTGTGCTTTTCATTCTCCCAGGTTTGGGTGGGAGGACATTTTAGTGACACAACAGTGTCATCCCCTGACGGATACATCCCTGTTCACAAAGACAGTTTCAGATAAGGCTGGGAGTCCGAAACTTTCTTTCCTCTCTCAGGATGCCGTGGCCACGGGAGGCGGGCTCATGAGCTCCAGCAGGGGCTCTGGGCCATGACAGTGAACTTGATCTGCTTCCTCCCCAAGGGTCTGCTGGATCCTTAGGCAAACTCTAGGACGATCACTCCTGTCTTGTCGTTGCTAAGTTCCCCACATGACTTGTACTCCGCAGAGATTCTCTAATGACCTAAGTACGTAGGAGCACGGCCTGTCACGTCATCACAAACCCTGCTAATTCTCCGCCTAGAGCGGGTGAAGGATTCTCACTCGTGGAACAGCGCCTGCCTGTCAGGTGCTCACCTATAACCTTCCCACAATAAAAAATAGGTTTTGCTAAAATACGCCTTTCCTCTCTCTGAATCATATTGACCCTATAAATTACTGTCCTTGAGTGAATGTTACATAGATGGTGACTGGCTCATTCCAGCCCCTGGAGCCAGCCTGCCTGGCTTTGAATCCAGCTCCATTTCTACTGGTTGCGTGTCCCCATGCAAGTTCCCGAAACGCTCACAACTTCCTTATTCGTAAAGCAGGGATTTTCAAAACATCTCCAAGGTTGCTATTGATAAGCATTAAATGAGCTAATGCCTGTAAAATGCTTAGAGCCCTGCCCCGCGCATAGTGTTCGCTGTTAGGATTATCATATGAGCCTCCCCATCCTATGTGTCAATGTCCCCACACCTGGGGAGATTTTCAGGCGCGACCTGCAGAAGGGCTGGGGTTTTTGCTCAATTAATTACCCAGCTGTAAGCGGCTAAGCTGCTGAGCCTCCCGACGTGTTGTGACAACAACGTGCTGACAGGCTAGAGAGGACTGCACCCTGCAAGGGGGAGGGAATTTGCTTGAAAGCAAAAACAAAAGCACAGTTCAGGCAATTAATCACCTGCATCCCTCCTTTCCCAGAAGGTTCGACTTCAGCACACTCAGGAATTTCTGCCCTGAAGAAACGGTAGCAGGAGGGCTGGCCCAGCTGACGTGCCACACCTGCCAGAAGCCACCTGGAAGGCTGTCACCTTTCCACGCAAGTTCAGACGGTTTCTGACCAAGCTATGCTGCACACAAGCCTGCGTCTGCCGCTGGCTCCCTGGTAATTCAGTGACGAGGCCCTCCATGGCACACCTTTCTCAGAAAGTCAATTAAGATCATAAGTTTCCTGTCTGGACTGTCAGGTCCACTCTGCTTATCATGCGAGAGAGGAGAGCCAGGCCATGGCTCTTCAGGTTTTAACAGGAGAAGCTTCTGAACAATTTAGGCTGTCTGGGCCCTCGGCAGCATCCGGGAACGATGGTGCGATCTCTCGGGATGTATGTAAGGATCTGATATTTTCTCCCTGTCAGCTCTGCTAGGGTCTGACAACAGGATTTATATCCTTATTCTGTCACCTGAAGATATGCAGACAGGCCACCTATAACAAGTCCTGGCCCAGGACCTAAGGAAGGGAAGTCATGGTTCCATGGGCTCGGGTACAGGAGAGCAGGCCAGACGCGCAGCAGATCCAAAGGTTAAGGCTGTCTCTGCTAATGACGAGAGTGAGCAAAGTCACTTAAGATGATGCTCCGAGATCATCCTATTTTAGAATGTTTGCTTAGGATAAGCAAACAAATAAAACCACATTTCCTGGGGTGGGGAAATCACAGACTATTTGTAATCAGAAAATGAGAAAAGAAGTTTTTTTTTACTTTAAAACTGGTAAGGACCTCAGATGTTCACAGGAGACTGGTAGCTGTCCTCAGAGGTCTACCCCTCCTCTTCCTTCTGTAGGGTGCAGTGTGCATGACAAGTAGATGATGTGACAGCCATCTCCCACCTGTCTCACAGCTAGGTGTGACCACCTGACTATGTTCTGGCCAAGGGGATATGAGTGGAAGTTGTGCGTCACTTTTACATCTTGCCTTTGAAGGAAAGGGTGTGCCTTCCCCTTGGCTTTTCCCCTCTTTTCATTGGGTGGTATGTGCACATGATGGCAAGTGCTGCAGCAGCATTTTCAACCACAGGAGGAAAGCAGTGTGTTGAGCATGGCAGAGCAACAAGATAGAAGGAATCGGGAACTCTGAAACTATGAAGCTTACGTAGCAGCCCCACGGTGTTTAT
This sequence comes from Macrotus californicus, assembly GCA_007922815.1. NCBI lineage: Eukaryota > Metazoa > Chordata > Mammalia > Chiroptera > Phyllostomidae > Macrotus > Macrotus californicus. The sequence goes on from VMDR010017478.1 coordinate 15,476, forward strand.
GCGAGGGCTATATGTAAGAGAAACATGTTTTTAATAAAGTGTTAACTATTCTCACGTCAGCTGGTTCAAATCTCTTGTATTCAGATGAAGAAACTGAGGCCAGAGAGGCTCTATGATGTGAACACGGTCACAGAGCTATCCCCTCTGTAGACTGAATGTTAACAAGATGGAAAGTTAACTCATCTTTCATGTTAATGGCTACAAGAATGAACTTTCTTACTTCTTTATTGATTGAATGTCCTAATCAGAAGGGAGAACAACAAAACTTAATGCTGAGAACTACCTCACTCCAAGTCTCTTAGGATAATCAACTTGGCCTATTCACAGAAATTACTTCATTCAAGGTAGACTGCCAGGGTTCAAAGCTAATGGAAAATCCTGAAGGTTTTGATGGAGGAAGCAGCCAAACTGTTGGAAGATACTCTCCCAAATACATTTCCCAAAGTCCACAGGAAGACGAGCAGTGGGTTGTTCTGTATTTGGACTTCTGTCTGAGAAGGAACGGTTAAGACTTCAGATGTGACTGGAATTTGGTTCTGTGGTGTAAGCACCCAGCTTTGAGGACACTTGCAAGAAACCACAGGCTTCATCAACACCAACGAAGCCCACCCATCGAACCACATTTGCTCTGTTAGCCTTTTCACAGGAAAGAAAGAGAAAACGGGTTCATAATTCACCATTTCCTTGGTATCCTCACTGCTGTTTTAAAATGACATTCGGAAGAATTACGCAGTTCGACAGGGGTCATGCATCTGATGCCATAAGGAGTTGCGAAACGGCTGGGAACGATTTCAGAGAGCAAAAACCTCTGACCTTGTTGTTTTACACTTTGGATGTGGTTTATGGAAACCCAGATTTTTCTCTGTCCTTTGGCACGTACCTCGGCAGCGTTTCTTTTAGGTTTCACTTAGTGTCTTCGTGTTTAGAGGGCTGAAATGAGTCCCAGCGTCACAGAATCAGGGACAACTCACTCCTCTGCTGACCAGCCCCCAGAATGCAAAGCCACTGGGTCAGTTTCATTGACCCCTCTTTCCAAGGTCCCACACAGCTGTCCTGAGTCATTCTTACTACACTTGCAAAAATAATGGCTAGTGTGAATGGGACTGACTCCCTTTCCTACCCAAACACTGTTGTTCTCTCCACTGTCTCCTAGCTTGCATAATCTCCAATTTGGAACTCAGAACTGCTAGAAGGGAACACGTTCATGGCAGTTATTTTTAAAATCTGACATCACATACCTTCTTGAAAAAATATCACGGGCTCCCCATTGTCTAGAGAATGCCTGAGCTTGAACATCTCGAGACGTCCAAGTCCACCCAACCTGCCTCTCAAGATCTATCTTCCTCTACTGCTTCTCTTTGCCTCAACTACCTAGGGTTCTTCTCTACTCCAGGTACTTTCTCACCTCATCCTTCTGTACTCTCTGCCTGGAGGGATCCCTTCTTCCCACTTCTCCTCTTATTATCCGCTGAGTGTTCTTGTGGCTCTCCCTGCCTATTCCCAGGGAGAAACGATCGTTTCTTAGACCACCCTTACCTCTGCAATACCACCAGTTGAACTGCAGTTCAGTTACCACTGTATGCGTGCCTCCTGCTTTGTTGTGACCACCTCAAAGAGAGGAATCCTATCCTCATTTTATTCCAAGCATCTGGGACAGGTCTTGGCACAGAGAAGTTGTTCCATATATGCTTGCTGAACCCTGCTTGGTATGACTCAGTTGTTTGGAGCACTGTCCCGTAAACTGGAAGATCTCGGGTTCTATTCCCCCCAGTCAGGACACATGCCTAGGTTTCCGGTTCTGTCTCCACTTGGAGTGTGCACAAGAGGCAACTGATCGATGTTTCTCTTCCTCTCTCTCTCCCCCTCCCTTCCCCTCTTTCTAAAATCAATAAGCATGTCCTCAGGTGAGGAAAAATATATATATTTATGTATATATCCACACACATATACTTGCTGAATCACTGTGGGAAAAACAGAAGAGGATCCTAAACTATGTAGCCTAAATCATTAAAATTAAACACCCGGCTAGATGTGTAAAAGGAGTAATTTATAACAGTGTCTTTGTATTTCATCTTCCACATCGAGAAAGAAAGAAGCAAAAAACGGATGGTGCCTGAAAGTTGGCTGACGGGCAATTGACTAGGAATCTGAAGACTAGCAATGTGATTCTCGGGTCTGAGCTTCCTGCCTCCTTAACGCTGGGCAATTTACATTTATAAAATTAAACTCTAAATCGCACTGTATGGTAAGGTGAATCTCAGGTGACAGCTGGCAAGGACGACCCCTTTGAGATTTTCTTCTCCTTTTTTTTTAAAGTAGTTTAAAATGGACATGGAAATATCTGCTCGACTTCCTTACAGCATGAGGTTCCAATGAGCTGTGGACGTGAAAGCATTCCTTGGTACTGAATGGCATTTGCGGAAAGGCATTATCATCCTGGAAGGGAAAGAAAAGGGAACAAGTACCACTCACCCACCAATCTTCTCCAGAGTGGTTATGGTGGACTAGGCAAGGCAGCAGGTGTTAGGGTTCAAAGAAAACCCAGAAACTCAGGATCGCCCTGGCAAGGGCTCCCCCTGACAGAGCCCACCTACTCTCAGGGAGACTCACCCTGCCACCAACTCCAGTTCCCAGGGGTCTGAGCATCATGAACAGATGGCAAGTCTGGATACAGCAATGAAACAGGTGCACCTGCGAGGCCAAGGCATTTCACGAAGTAGAGAAGAAAGGGCTTTGCTGTGCACCCCAATGTGACGGGGTACAGCCAGGGCTGGTCACTTCTTACTGAAAATGACCACTATATAATTTAACTTTACTCTGTTCTTAGATGAAAGGACCAATAGCTGCAAGTATCATGTTAGAACATTTATTTTTGAAGCTGGCGAAGCATTCAACCTGGCTCAGTCTTGGATCTACGGCAAGTATTAAAAATCAAAGACTATGCCTCCTTTAGCATTGTGCTGAAGACTCCATTTATCCGTTTATGCATTCACGTCTCTTACAAATATTTATTTAGCACTAGGACATGCCAGACAGCAAGCGAGGTAGTGGGGAAACAGCCATTAACAACCAGAGGAGTCCTAAAGCAAAGTTATACAAGTAACTTTAATTACAACTGTGACAAGGAGAAACGTAGGGTCCATGCCTAACTGAAATCTGGGGGGGCGGGGGGCAAGGAGGGCTGGTGAAGGGGACAGAGGATGGTCTCCTGAGGCGAGGGCGCATGGGTGGAGATGAGGGTTGGTGGAGCTGGTCCAGGGAGAGAGGAGAGAAGGTGGCCCTGGGAGAGGCCGTAGGTGGGAAGGAGCTTGGCCAGAGCTTGAGCCAGGCGAGGAGGGGCCAGGGGAACCCAGAGAGGCCATGCGGGGTCCTCCAGCTCAGGTTAGAACGCCCCGGAGCAATAGGAAGCCATGGTACCATGGGCTTTAAACAGGTGAATAACAAGATCAGATAGGCAGGAAAAAATAAAAAAACAAAGGGACTTGAATATGCACAAGAGGGGTAGGACACTGAGAACTGATAGGGGTGAGGTTGGGGACCCCTTCATTTTCTAGATGAAGACGCTGACCCTCAGAAATGAAGTCCCTTGATCAAGAACACACAGGACCGTGGCAGAACCTCCTTTCTCAGAGTCTTGGTCCAGGGTTGTTGTTTTTATTTTATTTTTCTACACTAGCACCTTCCACCCTGTAACTGTGAATTTGGAGTCATAGCTTTCCCACTCTGACTCATAATCATAGAACCAACTTTGAACTTGATACTAACAACAGCAGCAATCACTTCTCAGGAAGCTGCCACGTGCTGGCAGTTTGTTAGGTGCTTTCCACATCTATTCTTCACCACAATCTTGTAAAGGAGGCATTACTTTTACTGTTTCACGGTTTGAAAATACTGAGGCTCAGATATATTTTTAAATTGCCCGAGGTCACACAGGTAGCTAAGTGTGATCAGGATCCACAGCCACTTCCCTCTGGCTCCAGACCTCACCACTGTGCCCAACTGACTCTAGGTTTATCGTTATCAAATGCCAAATTCTGATCTTCCGGAAAAAAGTCAGAATGGGAAGGGAAAGCTCTATCTCCCTAAGTTAAAGGAAAAAAACCCTATATATAATTCACTATAGTCTGAAAATTCACTAACTAAAAAAACACATAAATACATCAAATATATATATCCATAAGGAGTAATAAGAATTGAGAAAATCCAGAAGAGATTTTTTAGTTTTATTCTCCCACACAAATGGCATAAAATTTTTAAGATGCTCCAATGACCTGTTGCACGAGATAAATACTAGCTGTAAACACATGGCTGGGACAAGAAGAAAATGTCACCTCAACACAGTCTGACCTACAATCTCAACCGGAGACACTGCGCAGCTGGTTACTGAAAGGGAGGGACAGTAGAGAATAAAGGGATCGTCTCTGCCAGACTTGTTCCCAAGCCCTCGGACAGGTGGACATGAGTGAAGTCAGCTTCCATGTGGTGAACACTCCAAAACTTGGAGAAGGAGTATTGAAAAAAAAAACAGAAAAAAAAAATCTGACCCTAATGAGAAAGTTATATTACTCAAAATAAAAATGACAACA